>JAANDG010001003.1:0-28262 GCA_036852015.1 Pelodera strongyloides | reverse complement strand
CCGCTCTCCCTGGGCGCCAAATATACGCCGCCATGAACTGTCCGACCGCGCGCTGCCAATACCTACTCGACATTCATTGATGATACTCCGCTTATCCATGGCTCACTTACAAATTATTCTGAGGCCGTATTCACCACTCTGTTGATTAGTTCGTCGAACCCAAACCTAACATCTGCAGCTGTTACTCTTACAATGGAAACACTACCACCAATTAAAAAAAAGCTTTATTAGATAAGGAACCTCTTCAAAACACAGTATATGTGACAAAATGACAATGCGAAATAAAGCGAACGTACAAAAGATCATGGGATAATGAATGCTGTAGAAGTTTACATATAAAAGGAATTACCAAGTCAAATGAACAAGTAAAATGACATAACTTAATCATTACAAAACAACGCTAATAGGCTGATAGCTAAAACATGGAACACATACAAATCGTGGTTAAAACCAAAAACATTTCGGATAAAACAAAAACACATAAATAAAATAAATAGGGAAACGACTAGGAGCGCAGCTTTCAAACTTATATACACAATACGAGGGAGTAAAAAAGTACCTGATTCACGTATCATCATATCATATAACAAATAAAATTATTACATATCTTTTAAAACAGAGCAATAGCCGAACTGAGCAAAAAATTTCCGTAATTAACTTATAAGAAACCAAAGAGGAGCGAAAAAAGGGCTCATTGGGACTTTTTAAAATAATAATAAAAAATGTAAAATCCACTAAATATTGTCCGTATATATTCCTTAAAAGCGGTAAACTACAACCTCCAAACTCCAACTCACGTCGACAAGTAATAATGTTCTGCCGCGTGACACTGCAGGTATGCAGATCTGATGAGAGCAAATGGGAAACACACCTCCAGGACATCATCTGACAACCAACGACTCTTCACGGCAATCTGAAACACAGATATTTGGCAAGTTAATATACAGTCGGTCAAATTAACATAACAGTAATCTTCGTCAACTTGTATGTGAATGAAAAAAATTCTTCGTAAACTTACTAATCAATAATTGTTTGGGAAAACTACAGTATGCTACCCAATCACGAAAATCATACCTGATCCAATAAAACGTGTAGATAATGTCTGTTGGATGATGTCTCTTGTGAATGAGTTTCTTGATCGTGCGACACGCGAAGGACAGACGAAGTTGCCAACTAAACGATAAAACTACGTACGCATACTGAATAACAAACGTCAAGCAACAAGAACTTAGGGCGCATTCGAGGTGGACATTTCCGGAAAAGAAAAAGAAAACTTTTGTTTCGAGATGGATTTCACCAGAAAAGAATGCAATGTCCACGCATACACATGCAAATGATCGTTTGATTTTAGTTTCAATTACGGTACAATTGCATTTTCGACAATTATTTTGCGTGTATTATTTTTTTTCTGGGTGTCCATCTCGAACCACTTTTTTCTTTTCTTTTCCGGAAAATGTCCATCTCGAATGCCCCTTACAATTAGGGACAAAATGTTTCACTCTCAAAATATATCCAACACTTGGTTGTAATAGCCAATATAAGGAATCGGCAAAAATGTCATAACGCACACAAAGAATTATAGAACGCATCCTGCCAGCCAGAAACAAGCCCCGTGAAGTCGTTAAATTAGTTATTTCGTTCACATACTCCAGCTTTTAACACAAAAAGCAAGCAATTCAAGAAATAATAAACAAATTACCGCCAAAAATTCCTTGACTCTCGCCTGCGTGTCTCCCTTGTCATGCAGATGAAATAGTGAACTGGCCAGAGTGGAGACAGCAAGGGGGATACAATGAGTGTTGTTCAGAGCAGCTAAAACCATTATGAATTTGAACTGCGAAATGAAAAATTGAGGTTTCGGTAAACCCACTATACTTCTAATCTACCGATCAAACATACTTCGACAAGCAAATCCTCCTATACAACTATTCCTATTCCAAGTTCGGCAGGACATATAGAAACTGTATACTGTAATGAAAACAACATCACTGAGCACCCATAAACGACAAAACTAATCAGAAATCAGAACCAGTCACTCACCTTGTATTGTCGGTTTGTAGACTGATAGATTATTATGTGCAAGTCTGGGCAGACTCACAGCAATTGCCACCATTAGAAGACACGATAATTGGTGGAGTTCATCGGCCGGAGTTGACGACATCTGAATGTGACATCTGATTATTAATTTCTTCATTATTCAATTATTCTTTGACAAGCACGCACATCCAGCAATGACAAGCATAAGCACGCGTTTAGTCAAATAGTCAAATAGTCAAGTTGCTCATAACACAGTCAAAGACAATAATCACACACAGAGTTAATTTTCAGCTACGCTAATGACAATGACAGAATACAGCCCACTATGTCACTGCCCTCAATTTACTTACGAGTTTGGGGACGACCCACAAGTCCACAAGTAAACATAAATACAACTATAAATAAGAAATCAAAATCCAACCTGAGCCCTAATCGAAGTGGCCAAAGCCGTATCCACTAGACATTTTTCTCCCATCGCAGCGCCCATTTCGCCGAGGAACTGAGAAAAAAAAAGAATAAGAAATCAGTTCTATAACGTACCCATGTTCTTGCATCTAAATTTCACTGATATATGGGCACTCCCACTCCTTATATAATAATACTCGAGCTTAAACCTAAATACATTTAAACAAAGTTAAAAAAAAAAGCATACCGCTTTCACATCATCTCCCACACTTTCGTACAAATTCCTATAGGATGCAACCAAAAACGGTAACCGGCGCTCGAGGACACTTCTGAAAAAGAGCGATTCAAAGAGTTAAAAGTAGCAAAGTCAAAAAAAGGAATCTCAGTATAAGTATCAATAAAACTAAAATGGACCGAACAAATGAGTCAGCTCTGAAACACTGCGTATTCTTTCAAATGCATTCTTCCAAAACGAAGGAAATGTACCAATAAAAATCTCCAATCACCACCATCCAGGGAATAAATTAGGTCCGCATCTCAAAATTTTGGGGAGGTGATTTAGACTAATTTGCATATAATGCATGAGGGATCGGGAGGTGATTTAGACTAATTTGCATATAATGCATGAGGGATCGGGAGGTGATTTAGACTAATTTGCATACAATGCATCACGGATAGGGAGGTGATCGTCCGCATTTGGCGGGGCGTTTTATGTTATGCCACCATCGTAACGCATTTCGTAAAAAGGTACCACAAACTAATAGTTAATCAATAATAAACATAATCACCAACCGCAGTGCATTGTGCAGAGCATCACGGAATGAAAATATCTGCCCAATGATGGAGGTTCGTTGTAGGACCGCATCAGAAGTGCATGTCGCATTTGGATTCTGAAAACAAGGAGCTGAGGTCAAATCTAATGCTCCAGCAATAAAACAGATGCATCACAATGTTTGAGCTATGAATGTGCTTAAAGCGAAATACCGGCCGGTTTTTGGAACACATCGAATACATGAGCAATTCACGCATCTTATGCAAATAATTAGAATAAAACCGAGCTAAATTCAAGCAACTTTGCATAAATACGTAAGAATTCAGTTGTTCACGATGCGTTTCAAAAACCGACCGGTATTCCGCTTTAAGAAGTGTAAGTGTGGGTTATTCAGAAGGAAATTTTCTCATGTAGAAATTGAATCTTAACAGAACATCTCTACCTACACACTCCTCATACTTACATAAAATTAATAATAGAAAAAAACACGACTTCAGCATAAAGCCAACCTTCTTATCCTTGGGTTCCGTTTGCAGCAACATCATCACTTCCTTCATACGTTCTGCGCAGTCAAAATTGGTCCTCGCCACTTGCAATGCTTCACGATGATCTCTGACGATCTAAACGACCGAGTGCGTAACGTAACAAAAGTTAAAGCGAATACATAGGCACTCAAAATGTGCAGAACAAACGCGAGACTAGAGTTTCCACACCAGACGTGCACGTGAATTTAAATAGGCGACTGGATGTGGATAATTAACGGAGAAAAAAGGATGTTGTCTTGTGACAAATTGGAGTTTAGCGCCTGCTCATTATTTCTTCATTACTTCTAACTAACAGTCATAATTAAGTTTTCACTGAATGACTTTCTGCAAATTAATTGTCTTTATAAACATGTGCACTTTCTGTCGATGTCCCTTAATTACCTTAACCTTATTCTCAGGATCAGGAAAGAAACTAAAATAGACTTACCTTGAACAACTCCATCACTTGACTGGCCACATGCCATATCAACCTCTCCGACAAGTGTTTCACTCCGTAAGGACCGAGGATTTGTGCCAGACATGCAAGTTCTAAATTCTACCGTACTAAAGTTAAATTGACTATTCGAGAAGGTCAATAACAGGAGGAAAATGTGCAGGATTTAGTCTTCCCTCTAATTTTTCTATGGATATGAAGATTCTCGAAAATCATCCTGCCTAAGGACACCTCGACACCACTTGTTTGCTCCTTTTCCGTCGAACGATACTACCACTATCGCTTACTTTCATTTTTTAATTTATTAATTTAAATCATGCTCTTCTGGATTAACATCAGTGTAAACTAAAACAAGTTGAAAAGGATCACCCACCCATAGGATCCGTGTACTGTTCTGGTGCAAATGGTACCGTATCCCCAGCGGGCACCATTGCCTGAAGATGTTCACTCCACAACATTTGCCCAGTAGACGCACGCCGGAGCACAACTTCCAAGTACCTAGAAGAAATGGGAGTAAAACGAGTCACCCAATAGTTTGAACCATACCTAGAACTACAAGGACGTTCTCAGAGGTTACATCATAAAAGCAAATTTACTAAAGATCACCTACAGCTGCTGGCCACACGGATCACAATATACAACAAGTACGTTCAGCAAAGTTGCGCCGCAAACACCATAATGTACGTAATATACTAATTACCATTTGGTGTAAATAGCAGTCACCGTCTCCTTTCCCCGACCATCCAGTGGTTGTGTTTGCTGTAGAAGAGCAGTGTTGAATATACGGCACATGTCCAAGTTTACTAAATGGACATAAGGATAACTAAAGAGATACAAAATGTCTAGTCGAGCAAAATCTTAATATATAAGAGTAACTGTAGCATGCGCTAGCATTCACGTTACGGAAGTTGAATTCGAATAAATTGTTCCGCTTTGGATATGAAAGAGTGCCGTAGCTCAAATTAGAACTCTCATGTAAACGAGCGATGCATGTCTTCATTCGTAAAGATTTTCCTCTACGTTACAGACGTTTCATGTATGGGAAGACCAAGACGTCTCAGGCGGCGTAGCCGGCTGGTTATACATCCGTCCGTTACGATACGTAAAGAAGCAACCGCCGCAACCGGATACAGAGCACACCGATAAAGAACAATGAACTTATCACGACTTTATGAAACATTGCGCATGCTCAGTAAAAAAAAATAGAATTGCGGTGATAGAGCCTATCGCGTTGTACTAAACTGCATGTTTATATCACCAAAGTCAAACCCTGCGTACAAGGAATTACGTTCTCATAATGTTTATACTACCAATATATAAAACACAAAACAGACCAATGGTATCCATGTTGTGGAGCACAGTCAGAAATGAGCTGATCAACATTTGCATATCACTTGGTCGCCGTGGAGTGCGAATCTGACCCACAAGTTCTGTGCACGTGTCTACAAGGGGAGAGATAGCTTACACTTGTAGTTTGTAGCAGATACGAACATTTTACCTTTCCAGCAGAAATTATCAGCAGTTAAAGCGAAATGCCGGCAGGTTTTTGAAACGCATCGTGGACAAGTGAATTTTTTACGCATTTATGCTAAGTTACTCGAAGTTATCTTGATTTTTTATTCTTATTTGTGTTCATGCATAAGCTGCATAAATGCTAGTGTACTCGATGCGTTTCAAAAACCGGCCGGCATCAACAAATTCACTACACACTCTCAAGACACATTATAAAATCAGTGTTTCAACAGTTAAAAAGTTGACATTCGTTAAAATAACACAATCTTACAGCTCAAAGAAGCCAAATACAAAAAAAAGAACTGTAATGCAACTAATATGAATACCACCAGGTTGCCGCTCTCTTCATAAACACTAATGAAAAGGGCTTTCACCGAGGAGCAAAACGTCCTTTGATGCAAGAGTTTAGATAGTAATAACACATAAATAAAGAATAAAACATACCAATAATAAGCTGTACAAATTTGTTCTCCAGATATGATGCCAAGTACTCGCGAGGGCAGAATATATGATCATAGACTGCTATTTCCCTGCATACTCCAATCGCCGAACACGTCTCAACTGAAAAGACACAAAATCCAAGAAATATGATTATTATATAAACGATCTGCACAACATAAACTCAGACGCAGATAAGCAAAAATAAAACAATATTACTAAAACCTGATGGTGAGCACCTTCAATGTTTCAGTGGTGTAAATAAAGAAACCCCGGCGGAAACTCCACTCTAACTTTTATAGTGTCCAGCCAAGGAAGGCCATAATGAAGGGCAAAGTAAGACACACATTTAACTAGCCCGTACAATACTTTTCATATTCATACAACACGCGCATCTAATTCTCACGAGATACTGTTTGACTGTGCAATGAGTAACAAACTGATTTCCTCTCTTCATAAACACTACTTACAATTAGGTCTACGTTTGATACATACAGCTTAAAGCGAAATGCTAGCCTCTTTGGAAAATTTGCATACGATAAGCAAATCCTACGTATCCTATGCTAATTTTGTACGATCGTCCACGGCAATAGTACAAAATTAGCATAGGATACATACGATTTGCTTATCATATGCAAATTTTCCAAAGAGGCTAGCATTTCGCTTTAATAGTACTCACCGAGTGTAGTCTGATACTTGTCCGGCAGTGTGAGTAGTTGTCTGTCCCTTCTGAAACTCTCTTGCCCAGCTTGGACCACGTCTCTGGGCGGTGGGGCACTCTTCCCACCTTTTGCACGCAATAATTCGTTCACAACTTGAGCGGCAACCTGGAAAGAGTATTATACGTACCTACAAGAATTGCATGCATATCGACAAGTCAGAATAACTAATATATACCACTAAAACATACATAATTTCGAGTAATCTAACCGTCCTACACCCAAGCAAAAGTACATATATTATATTCGAAAATGGTCGTAAGTTTATTTTTCATTCGCTCAAGAAGCAGAAACGACAATACCCCGCAACGGTTTGATTATGATGCTCTCAGTTTCAGTGTTTCTCTTTCAGGTTCAAACAAGACCAAGATAATACCTGTGTGGCTGACGTCTGTTCCGAAAGTCTGATTTCGTATTCACACAATTTTGTGACAACTTCGCCAACTGTTGCACAAATTTCATCCAGAATTTGGTTACAGAGAGCGAGTGCCTAAATTGAAAGGACATCTCATTGAACATTTTTTTGTTACACATAATTTCCTACACTGAAAAATCTACCAACTGAAACCAAAATATGCTCAATTAATAATAATAAAAACAAAGCCAACAAACAAGATGTTTCGCTCACTTTAAGCTTATGAAAGAATTGAGAGAATAAACTAAGATGCCACCTTTTCGATCACATATGTCTTTTCCTCGGGGCACATTTCATGTAAGGCCGAGGGGAAGTGCGAGCAGATCCTTGCGAACGAGATCGAATACCTGGCCTGCGAGGGGAAGGAAAGACACGAGCGCCACTGACTTTCCATGTGACGTTGGTAGAAACTGAAAGTTGGAGTTGGAAATGAAATATAATATAATGAAAGAAAGTCTAGCGAAAAAAAACAAGTGTTTTCATTTCGCTCGTTCCTCACTTCATGAAAACTAATGTTTTGCAAACAAAACAAATTCACTAGGTTTCAATTTATAAATCAGCTCAATGTATCAGCTTCAACTGTTACCTTCTTCATATAAGGAAACACCGAACGAGCAGTATAAAGACAAGATACTACTTGAATCTTGCTAACAAACATGACATCACTTAGTAGTAGTAGTAGTCAGAGGTAACTTAATTTATGCCGACGGTGAGTCGATCATAAGCAAAACCCTATTCGCAGAGAGAATAGCTGAGGAAAGAAGACTCACCAATAAATGGAGAGATCGCTGGTTTCCCTGAGTATTTCGTCGACGACGTCAATCATCTTGAGGTGGAAGACGGCAGTGTTGACCACGGCAGCCAGACGAACATTCTCCGACAGGGAAAAGGGGGAACGCGACACACTCACGCACGCCTCAAACAAGTCTCTTGTTAATTGACCAGAGACCATATTCACCACTCAGTTCCCCATAGGGAATTTCCCGTCTTTTTATCTGCGTATCTCAAAGTGCTATTTTCTGTCCCCAGGGAATGTTTCCCCGAGGGAATCGGAGCGGTGAATATGGCCTCAGGTGGAAAAGATTCCGAATGTCAAGCCAGAACAGACAACTGGTTTGGGTTAAACGTTAGTGAATATTCGTATATAAACCTTATGGGTAGCAAAACAAACACGTTTCAATTACAATGTTTCACACCCCATACTTACATAGGGTTACATGACGGTATCCAGTTAAACACCTCTATGATACCAACAACAAATATCAAAACAATTGCAGCTTGCAGCACACAACTATACTCAATAACTAGATCAATTGACCAATAAAGTTCAAGTTAAACTGCTTACCTGAAACCGAAACCAGTCCAATCGAAGTGCGCGAAGGTTTGTATCCGAATTCACATGTGCAATATGATGAGCAAACGAAGAAATCATCTGCGACTCGTCTTCGGAGAGACCGACCAACTGGAAAACAACGCTAATGTAAGAAAACTAAAGGCAAGAAGTTGCTCACGTATAGAAAAAAACTATCTATTCTATAAATCTACCAAAGAAAAGCGGTATCAGAATTGAGCCACTGAGTTGAAGCAGGGTACCAGTATAAAACAACGCAAACTATACATCTTTGAGCATAAGCCTCGGAAATCGTAAACCTTAGTTCAAAGATCAGAAGTATACAAACACATTAAGGAAATAAAAAAATTCAAAATACACCAACCTGTCCAACCAATTCCCCGGTAACAATCGCATCATAGCCAGTGACGTACTAAAATAAAATGGACCGTTTAGATGCCAGCGCCAGGGAAAATACAAGGCTTCAGTGGTCTGTCGGATCGGAGGAGACAGGAGACGTGACAAAAACCATACGCAATGGGGGTTCGAGTATTCCGAAATAGAAAACTCTACCGTATACAGTATGCAAATTTGTAAATAGATATGACATTACCTGAAGATGATATCGTTCAATGATGTGTGAGAACTTTCTGACAAGATCCCTCAGTTCCAACATATAATGTAGTAGTTCTGGGAGTTGGCGATCTGCCAATTCATCAGCTGCTTTTCCTCCTTTCTTGGCGCTCGGCCAAACATCAATATGGCGAAGAAGCCACAGAACCTAAAACACTCTTTCTTATACGATTAAAAAAATCTTATTATATAAAGGAGAAGAGTTTACTTGGTCTTTTGTTTGTGTGAGCGAAACGAAAACTTTTCATAAATAAATTTTCTATTGGCAAAGAGCATACAAAATCTTTGCCGCTGGCGAGATTCGAACTCCCAGCAGCTCACAACCTCTCGATTCATAGTCCAACGCTCTACCTGTTGAGCTATGCTAGCTTATCACAAGGATAATCCTCTGCCCTACATACATCACCTTCAATGGCAAATTTGCATGGTAGCATTAGTTGAGTGGAGATCCAAACTGATTATTATACGTTTCCACAATCAGAGACGTGTGAATGTATGGGAGGAGAAAGAGACGATAGTTAATCGTTTATTATTTACATTGTAGCAATTCTTTTTTTAAATAGGGAAAACCTCCAGTCGGAGAAAGCCCGGGGCTCTTCGAACGGCTGGTACAAAATACTTCAACTTCGCGGCCGCATTAACGAACTAACGAACTCTCAAACAAGCCCACCAATAAACAGTCCATGAAACATCACGAAAAAAACCCCCACTAAAACAGGAAACCGACCTCAACAACTAGTAAACACAAAGAAATTAAAGAATAAAATAGCTACTTACTTCGTCCCGACTAAAGGAAAGTGCCATCCAGACGAATAGTATTTTGGGCCCCAATAATCCTGGTTGGTCCTTCATCAGAAGTACCATTTCTTTCAGTGCACCACATAGAAAACGACGACGATCTGCGTGGATGTGGGCGCTGAAAAACAAACTAACCAATTTTACGGTACAAACGTTAGGTATACAATTGCTGTGGATAGTTTAATACTTTAAAAAAATTAGAAGCATTTAAAAAATACGCTGGCATAAGTACTTACGTACTGTACAGAACTTTAAATTTGCAAATGAATGAGAGTAAAAACACAAAAAGGAACCGTCTTATAATGTCTCAAATTAACAAACCGATAAAGTGATACATAAGTTTACTTCACAGTCACAATCTATTACACATACATATGACTACATCATACATCTCTACAGCAAAAAAAAATAACAAAAAAAAATCATTCATTTCCTACCTTTCCGTTAGCGCAACGGAGTATGCATCCTTTACTTCCTGACTCCGTTTGCTATTTCCCTTGAACGCATCGAAAAAGTGCTGTACGCTCGAGTGAATGACGAAAATCTAAAAAGAATTCGTTGGTAATTAAACGATAACATTAAGGAATATATCCCACTTTCCTGTAAGGCAATGATCCTAAGAAAAAAAGACAACATCGCCATACCTCATCGCGGAAAAGCCTCAAAGCCAACGTTGTCTGCAGTGCCAATTGCCACATTTTCTTGAGTACGGTATCCGAGAGAAGGTGATTGTGACATACAGTACCGCACACTAAAATTATAGGTAGATCCTTTTAAAATAGAAAGACTTGGTGACTAAGCTGCGAGTAAAGGGAAAAGAAACTTCTCAACATTGACCCTGATCAAAACAACTTTGCAAATTTGTATATAAAAGCACCGTACGAATAGGAATTTAGTAATGAAACGCTCAATGGCTGTGTTGTTAAAAAGTAAAACCATAGGGTGATAACAGAATAAGATTAAAATAACTCACAAACTATCCAACGATCCATCACGTCCAATGAGAGATATTCGCAAGCAATCTGTAAAATAAACGATCAAAATATATCAACTAAGATCGTTAGCTCAAGTTAGCTGTCATCTAGATCTCATCAAGGTGATTTAAATAAATTATACAGTCTACAGTAACTATTAATGCCAATACGAACAACTAATCGATAAGTAGGTCGGATAAAGGATAGCAGCCCCAGTTGCAGTTGTATTATTAACTCTTTATTCCAAAAAAAGTGTGCATACTGTAAAATACAAACAGGAGAGATAAAAACACTCACCTCACAGGCTAGACACATTCAAGATGTCTAGCTTCTTATGTGGTGCTACTGGAAAGGGTATATATTCCTTAATTTTATCGGTTATTTGAATTGACGGAATAGTAGAAAAAATACTTTATGCATTTAGGCTCACCGTATCCGTCTGCGCCACATAATGCATCTGATGAGGAACGGCAGTCAATGATAGCACTTGAGCCTGACGCCACATGTCGGCGATGATATTTCTTCGGAAGTACACTGATGAGAGTGATGAAAGAGCACAGTGCATTAACTGGAAAAGAATGAGTGAACCTGTACTTACAACAATAAACATATTGGTTGAAACATTACGACCTGATTAGGGAATTCCCGGTTCCAGGTATTTTTGTGTTGCTGATATGACATGAACTATTAACGGACGCGAGTTTGCAGTAAACGGTTGGAAGAGAAAAAAATATCGTCTTCACAAAGCATTGGGTTCAAGATTTCGGAGGCCATATTCACCACTCCGATTTCCTCAGGGAAATATTCCCAGGGAACAGAAAATAGCACTCTAAAGTGAGCCACGAAGAGAAAAAGACAGGAAATTCCCCGTGGGGAACTGAGTGGTGAATATGGCCTCTGGTTCAAATCCAGAATAATAATACAAAACATACCCTATTCAGTGGACCGAGGTCTTCGGAGAGTTTCTTGAGTGGATTCTCATAGTCCAGGATCATCTGTCCAAGACGGGGAAAGGACGGTTCACATCTGGTCTGATGCCTGTCTGCACCGGCCCCTTGTGATAACTCATACGCGGCGGTGTACAAACCAAGGACCTGTAATACGTGTTGATATCGACTATGCTGCCGCTGAGATCGTTGCAGAAGCCACGTCACGGGAAATTTAGCTGAACGTTCGATGGAAAACGAACCCGGGAGTAAAACTAATACAAGGTGTAGGTATACTCTTTGAAAGTATATTGAACCTTTGAACGTGAATAGCGTTCATTGTGACGTGAATGTTAACTTCTTACAGCCATACCATAGCTTAGTGGAAGAACCCAAAACGTTTATAATAGACCTACCACTTTTCGATCATCCACTCTCGAGAGAAGTATCATAAGAGAGATGAGGTTCACAACGAGATTCAAGTATCCAGAAGTCAGTTCATAGTTCAAAGTCTAAAAAGAGAATAAAGTTAAAACTAGCAAATCAAGGTCCCTAAATCGACGCTAGCTTGAGTGAAAGAAAAGATTGGGGGCTATGACCAGTAATATTTTCGCAATTCATATCCAACCAACAACCCTACAAGTTGTGCGCAGGGGTACACTTTGGTGCGTGAGAACACGCATGAACCACCTTCTGATTGGTTTTGACCACCTCCGGAAGCAATTCGAAATAAATATATTTGACCGAAACATGGTGTTTTAGTAAAACGGTCTATCACTAAGCTAAAGAAACCACCTCCACCAGCCCCCATTTACGCACGAAATTTATACGTTTATACATAAACCCTGGTTGTGCGCCAAATAAAATAAACCCACGATGTCTAATCTGCATTGTGCGGCATCCATAGACGTTAGCAGTTGCATTATATGGTCTTTCAGATCCATAAGATCAGCAAAGGTGTGATAGTAGAGACTCAGAGACTTCAGCACATCATCTTTCATGGTGTTCACGATGGCGAACGTGGACTGAAGAAACGAGTAAACATGCGAATGATTAAAAAGGAAAATGTTAGTGTGTTACTGCTGTGTTATCGTCGAAAGGGAACTTAATAGACAATTTCATTGCTTGACCAATCTCTATGCCATAAAAATACCTGATTGGATCGCACATCCACAACAGGAAACTTGCGAACGATGTGCTTTATTACAGAATCGAAACTTTTCTCGCTGAGGAATTGAGGTTTCGACTTAGGCTCGGCGCAAGCCTGAAAAGATATTTGCTAAACAAAAGCCCGAGATGTACTATACAGACTTACTGAAACCGAAATATATTCATAGCCACATTATTAGTCCTTCACCATTCCTTTGAAAAAGTATAGAAGCGAGACTGACCCCGGGCATAAATACTAATAAACGGTACTATTGAACTTAAGGGGCCCCAAAAAAAAATTATTTTTCGGGAAACTTTGTAGAAATAGTTAATCGGCCCTCCTGATTACGGTAAAGTAGGTCGTTCAGGCCCTAGGAGCCCATAAAGCCCGTTAGGGGCCTAAGACCTTAAGGAACCAAATTTTTAGATTTTGCTGAAACTTCATAGGAATAGGTTATCGGTCATCCTGATTGCGACAAAGTGGCTCAGTCGGGCAATAGATGTCCAAAAAGGACGCTAAGGCCTATAACCCTGTGACCAAATGCCCAACAGGGCCCTAATCTCCAAACGGGACGTTCATCTACTGTCTCATGCAAACATTAATGTGCCACTGCTAAAACCATAGCTACGTTTTGCAAAGTTAGTCATTCCAATCTCTTTCTGGAAATCAGGATGTTCGCTAACATTGTTCTATGCAGTTTTGCAAAATCAAGCAGCGGCACCTTGTTGTGTGAGATGGTTATAGACCCTAGAGTCCTTTTGGACATCTACGACCCGAATGAACCACTTGGCCACAATCAGGATGATCGATAACCTATTCCTATGAGTTTCAGCAAAATCTAAAAATTTGAGTCCTTAAGGTCGTAGGGCCCTACTGGGCCTTATAGGCTCCTAGGGCCTGAATGACCTACTTTATCGTAATCAGGAGGGCCGATTACCTATTTCTACGAAGTTTCCCGAAAAATTGTAAAAAAATGTTTGGGGCCCCTTAAGTTCAATAGTACCTAATAAACTAACCTTTTTAATATTATAAAGGCGAGTCAGCATCCCTACGGCTCTGTCATTCAGGATCACAAGCTTTTCAGCTATTTTCATTTGACCCGAATCCATTTTATACGACATCTGCAAAAGAAACAGTGCAAATAGGTAGAATCAACCGTTTTAGATAATATGCATGCGAATATATTCAAGACATTGCGAACAAATAACAACGAGAATAAAGAAATATTTTTTTCCAGCCACATTTTTTTTTGAATCACAAAAAAAACTATTCAGCAAAATGTGTAGAATACTGTAGTATAGTGCAGCGTATTCACTCGTGTACGGTGGCGTACCCAATGTGTAATATCCAAGGATGCAACAATTATAATTGGGATGCCAGTCGACAAAATATACTTTATGAGAAGTAAAATTTATATACAAAAAATAAAAGTAAAAAATATATTTAGACTTTACAGAATTAAAAAAATAATGTTATAGAAACGGGTGAGCTGTTTTTGACGACAGAGGAAAATAGAGAATAAGACCCAATCTGAACTGATAACTGATAAAGGGAAACGAAGACACTTCAAAACAACATGTTTGTTTTATGTTGTGCACTACTTTCAAAGATTGATTTATGCTTCACTTCGTATGAGTCTATCACTTGCACACTACAGCTTGGTTAAGCTCTTTCACATTGAACTTACATTTAGTCTAATAAGTGTTTAAATGTTTAATAGACTCTTAGAAAGAGGAAAGAATTTAACAGTTTTAAAATTCAAAGTAGTACATCAAAGATAAAATACGAAAATATCTTTCTCTTTGTATTATTGTCAGTTCTTTTTATGCGAAACTTGGAATTTCTTCAAATTAAGATTTTAACGCAGTCAATGTATCTTGCTAACGGGAATGTGACTGAAGCAAATGACATGCGTAAATAAACGCAAAGAAATTTTTAAACACCTACCATACGGCATATACCGTGTAACCCCAATACAGTAACATGAAACAATTATGCAAAACTTCAGGTACTGTATATCGTATATGGCAACGCACTCTATCAAAGCGGTGTTTGTTGGGCCTTCCGGAGGTGCTTATTTATTAGCTATATTTCAGTTGGCTTTAAATTTATTAATTCAAATATACGTTGACGTACATCAAGTACAATACTGCAAAAACGCATAGCATATCTTGTAACTTCTGCAGTCATAAGCCATAAATAAATGCTTCCGCAAAGAGAACGCACGTCACCTTAGGCAAGGGTAGGATGTAGGATGCTAAAAGCTATACTAGACTACTCCGATTCAACCAATCAAAAAAAATTAACATTTTGTTTCATTTCAACGCGCAATTCATTTCAGCCGGTAAATCAGCCATAATAAGATACTTCTCCGGCGTGGAGTTCATTTCTGACTCAAATGCTACAGTGGGAATTGATTTTATGGTCAAACAACTCAAGTTGGAGGATGGAACGGTTGGAATTTATTGATTTATTTAATTTTTGTCTTGTAATATCTTTAAACGAAACTTATATTGTGAAAATTATTGTTTTTCCTTCTATTCCGTCAGCGTTTATCGAGTTCTCCATTAATGCAAACGTTGCAAAGATCAACGCAATCCTTTATTCATTACAAAAATCGAATCAATAATTAATTAAGTTAATTTCCCGTCGTATTCTAAGAATCCTCATAGCTCACATCATTTGAGTTCAATCCCGCATCGCAAACAGCTTCCATTTTTGATTCCTGAAAGAATTTTTGTTTTACATATTATTTGGCCAAGCGAGCGCGAGTTGTGTGCGACACCGGAGCGAGTGGTGTGCAAATAACAATAACCCTCTCCTTGCAATTTTTTATCAAAGAGGTTGCAAATATGCGTTTGCCTATTATGTGACTCATACAAAAATCTGAGAAATTGAATGTAAAAAAAGTTGTCCCGTACCAAACCGTGGAAAATCTTTTCCAAATTCTCGGCACTGCTCAGCAGCTTGTTGATTTCATTCAAAACAAATTGGTTCTTGATAAAATCCGCAGCGTTAGAAAGAGAAGCAGAACATTGCTTGAGACGAGCACGCGCCTGGAATACAATATTGAGAAAACTATAGGCACAGAAAGAGTGCGCCGCACTTCTCTCGCCCACCCCTCGCGCTACTTTGACTTTTTTTGGAAACTGACTAGGTAAATACTTGCGGGCAGAAATTGAGCCGCGGTGCGTCTAGGGCGCGCCTGATGTAGCGGAACGAAACACATGGCACAATCAGCATTGAACCGATGACAAATGATGAGAATATGGAAAGTCTACAAATCAACGCACAATATTCAGGGAAGATAATGCATCTGTTATCCGTCTAAAGTGAGAAGCAATTAACAATTATGTAAAATTATTCACTGACCAGTTCAATTGCTTCTCTCAGCTCTGCCGTGCCATAGTACCGCTCCTCGGACACCTTGTTTACGGACTAAAAAGCCATTTTTCTTCTGCTATTATCTTTACTTGGCGTATTTATTAATAGGATTTGAAAAATTTGTTAAAGCGAACTGACAGCTCCTTTCTCGTTCTCGGAAAGGAATATTTCACGCAATTGTTTGCTGCCTGTGGGGTCGAACCCGGGACCTCTCGCACAAAAAGAGAGAGCGCTACCACTCGGCTACGGGTTCCACTTGCTGGTGTGGTTGCAAATTAGGAATTTGACGTATGGATTTGCACTAGTGTCTAGATTTGAAATGCACACTACGAGTAAATCCAAAGTACAAATCTCGGAATGGGTATTAAGCGGGAGATTTAATTTTTGGGTGCGTGGGTGAAATGTATTAGGCTAGCGCAATGGACAATTTTTCCATACAAAATGCGAGCAGTTATGTTTTTGCTTTGCTATTTTTTCAGTTCCTACCCATTTATGGTATTTTTAATGGCGATTTTCATTAATTAAATTATTTAAACTATTTTTGGTGAAAAAACCCTAAACTGGGTGTCATTTCGCTTTAAGTTTTCTTTCAACTTCCTTTACATCGTCATAACAGTATAGCCAACGAAATTAAACTAGTCTAAATAAAGAAGGGATAGAAAGAAAAGATTAAACTTGTCTCACCTCAATTTTGGCCGTCTCGGGAGTGTCTCGTTTAAGATGCTGGGCAATGGGTTCTCCTCCCTAAAAGTTGAATAATTCGCGTCCCGGCTAGGTCTACCGGATTCCACACAGAAAACTTCAAGATGCGATAAGCATATACTTCTAGCAACTAAACAATTACACAGTTTCATAAATAACATTTCAGTAGCCATTACAAATTAAGAATAACCTGCGCAATATTAGCAGACACTCTGTCCAATTTACCGATCATTCTTTCGCGGGCACGTACCAAACGAGTGTCCAACTGAAATAACATGGGACAATCACCGTATAACCGTATCGTATAGCCATGGATGGACTGTAGTACTGTGTAGTACTGTAGCTTGGTCAAAACTGCTCTTTGACCTATCTTATGCAAAAGTCGGTCGATAAAATAAACAATAGTCAAATCAATACGTTCTGCAACTCATGCGTCCTGCGTAAAACATAAATACGGGGATAAGTTGAGGTCATGTAATGCCCTGTCCATTTTTGCGACCATTTTACATGAATCTCAAATGCCTACCGTAACTCATGCGAATAATGCATTTGACATGGTACCGCCGCGAAAGTGTATCAGATCCGTACTATTTGAAATAGATCTGTACTATTTTGAAATAGATTCGTACTAGATTCAAAGTCGGTGCGGGACCTTGTCATTTACATTGACTCGAACATGGACAGGCATTTATCATTTTCGCAAGTGCGAATCGCATACATGGACAGGCCATTAACGAGTAAACTAAGAAATTTGTTATTTAGAATTAGAACCCTTTCGAGATAAAAAAATATTTAATTCTTTACCTGAAAAAGACTCATTCCCAGATCGTTTTCCAAAGTACCAATTTCGTCTTCAAATTGTATACACTGTGGATCGATGCGTGTGACTGCCATTGCAAATCAATACCTTAAATTATTGATTATTGATTTTTTTTCCGAGGAAGAAATCAATATTAACTAATCTTTTGCTCTACCCTATGCAGCTATTTTTAGTCAATAGTGCAATATGTTGCGAACATTGCAACTCATATTCTACATTGCATGTATCTCTAGTAAAGAAATCACCCACCTAATAGCAAACAGAGAAAGTAGAGAAAGTGAGCCATCAAATTAGCGTATGGGCCATTTATTGAGGAAATTAGCATATAATGCTTGCGAAGGGATATTTGATATTTTGTCCATATTCCGTTTCGATCCTCAGAAAGTTGTGTGAATTTTTGAATGAAGATTCCATATTTTTCGGGTTCCAATTTTTTATTTTTGCTTACAGTATTTAATCTAATTATATTAATATTTTTACAACAAGGGAGTAGATACAAAGAAATAGTTTAGAATTATGTACACCTAAGGCTAACAATAAGGATAATTTCAATTATTTAAAAAAAATCTCTTTCTTTCCAAGCTGGTTCACTCAGACCACTATGGCCAAATGGATAAAACATAAAAAAGGAAAATGCAGTATTCAAGCACGATTCGCGTAGACTACGAAAATATGCCTCATGTACAAATGTAGGGGAAAAGGCAGATAACTATATGCAATGGACAACGGTAACTATTTCCGGACGGTGTAACTAGAATTTTTTTTAAATGCGCACGCTAACCGGTGCGTTTTGCGCTTACGTAAACCAAAAGTGAGTATTGGCTACTAACTGCCAAAAGTGGTCTCTTAAAATTTAAGCTCAACCGGCATATTACGACAGTGATATTTTTTTAACTACCTGCGGTCGCCATAAAATAACGCCGTGAAAATTAATAAGAATAGAGGAATAAAAATAAAACTTGAATAATAAATTTATCTGAATCAAAGTTTACAAATTAAATATGAAATTATTTCAGTATTAAATTAAATAAAAATATATGTGCTAAAGTTTATAAAAAGGGAATTACTATTTAACTATCCGTATGATTAAAACAAAACTTTTACTCCCATTGGATTAGCTTAACACGAACTATCCGTTAAAACTAAAAGTAAAGGGTCGATATATATCTTAACACGAACTATCCGTTATAATAAAAACTAAAAGTAATAAGATCGAACTCTAGAGTAGTGTTTTGGGTCTTTATATATCCTACTTGTTTTCGTAGGTGTTTATGGGGGCGAACGGTTGTTATGCCCCATGTTACAGCAAAAAGCTGTTTATGCTATCCGTTGAGATCACTTAAGGTGATCAATCCTTAATTAATGGCTTTAATTCTTTGTTCTCTCTTTTGCAAGACTAGCTTCCTTTCTTGCAGAGATTTTTCTTGTCGGATGGAATGTAGTTTGTTCCCATCCGATTTGTAGTGTTCCGGTGAGAATCTAACAGCGCTTACTTAAACCAAAAGTGAGTATTGGCTACTAACTGCCAAAAGTGGTCTCTTAAAATTTAAGCTCAACCGGCATATTACGACAGTGGTATTTTTTAACTACCTGCGGTCGCCATAATATAACGCCGTATCGTTATTTGAAACAAGAACGATCCTGCAGGGTGTGCACAACGATGTGTGGTGGAACGAGAACCAACCACTGTAAACTATATATATCGAAAAGAACAGACCAAAAACAAACTAATCCAAACAAAGCAAAACTATCTAACGCAAAGCAAAACTAACAAACTTTGTAAAACCATCAAACGAAGTAAAACTATCAAACTGAAAAGCCGAGCTCTTTCTTTAGCTCCACCCCAACTGCTCTCTCTTGCCCTGAGCGCCGACGTACGAACATTTTTAAACTATAACATCCTACATATATCTTAACATTTCTTAAAGTATAATATACATTTTAACATTACTTAACAACATATAGTCTTAATCCCGACACTTCTAATATGGAGTTTTCCAACCATCTGCTCCTTGGAATGAGTGGGCAGGTTCAAAGTTGTTCCGCTTTCATGTCGGAGTATTCTTGTATATCGTAGTCCTGCATCTCCTTTGCCAGCTTTTAAAGACGGTCACAAATTGCGCGGTGATGAAATTTGCTGCCGCAATTGTTGCAGCTTCTAAAATCGAAAAATCGGCATTCTCGCTTCTTATGTCTATTCAGACACAAGAAGCATTTGCTGTCGCCAATGAGAATGCCACGACCATCTTCAAAAACCTTTACTATCATGCACATGCTTGACGTATGCCCAGTGCGAAAGCACACCGCTCCTCTCTTCTCTTTATAAACTCATGAGGGCCGCCAAGCCCTCATGGTATATTTATGAATATTGTGTTGTAAAATAGATATAATATAAAATACATCACGTAGCCATAAACCTTCATCAGTAAGACAAAAGGCAAGAATGAGTATTTCTCCAATGCGCACAACAGCTGTTAATTGAGAAACACACGAACACTCAAGTGTAAACAAGCATGCAAAAGTAACATAGAAACTAATGATGAAACAAAGATTGTGTACATATTCCTACGGCATACTTGGCACACTTACATCTTGAAGTCGCTTGAGCATGTGGGAATGTCGTCTTGCTTCTCTTCCTTCTTCCAAGAATGATATTTTGCTTTTTCATTTCCTTGTTTTCTCGATTCCGAGTGTTCGTCGTGTTTCTGTTCCTCGTTCCCTTCGTCGTCTTCATCCTCTGGGAAATCTACGGTGTATTCCAGTTCGATGACTTCACTTTCTTTGCATTTGCAGTCTTCTGGTAGATCCTCGGTTTGTGTTTGCGCTGTTGAATTTGGTCCGTATTTTCCGTCAGCATATGTAATCGCTCATCCATTGATTGCACTCCAAACGTCTCTTTGAAATCCGCATACCAGTTTATCGGGGCGAGGTGGAACCGGGTGTTCCGACATTGGGCACACTGAATTGTTAGTTGGAAAGTCTTCTGACGAAAAGGATGAGAGAAAACAGGGGTTAATTAATCAAAAGGAAACATCTTAGGATCCGCAGATGTGCGATTAATTTGTTGATAAGTTAAGCCTAAGCCTAAGCCTAAGCTGGGATCCTAACAAATGTGTGTGGGCGAGAGCAGAATCCCATTATGACACCCCTTTGGTAGGTGTCAGGTCGTTGTGAAAGCGGGGATGGGGTCTAGTTTTGAATCTGTAAGAAACAGTAGTTCAGGTCAAGGTTGGTGAAGAATTGTGCTCCAGCAGCGAGATCGACGATGTCGTGAATGTGTGGGATGACGTATATCTATTTTCTTGTCACACTATTCAGCGGACTCCGTTGTGAATCCGAATGTGTCGTCTCTCTGTTCTTGGCGAGGACAATGGGCCTTGTAAAGAGTGATGTTGACTGTTCGATAATTTCTTGGTTCAGCAGCAACAGAGGTCATATTCTCCACTCAATTCCCCATGGGGAATTCCCGCCTTTTTCTCTGCGTCTCTCACATTAGAATGAAATTTTCTGTCCCCAGGGACAATTTCCCTGAGGGAATCGGAGTGGTGAATATGGCCTCTGGACTGTCTCTCGACTTCGGCATGTTTTCGTATTGATATGCGATAAGTACGCGATCTCGGGAACGGAATATAGGCAAAATAATATAATGTTATTTATTATCAGCTTATCAGCTACTTACATCACACTAACTAGAACATAATAAAAGTTACTAACAACCGTCCTGCAGGAGGTGGTGATGGTCATGAATAAACATACAATGTTCTCAACAGAGATACTTGTACAATGTTATAACTATGAAAGTGAATTCAAAGAAGGACAACGCAAGGTAACTATTATTGTATCATTCGACCCCTCTAACCTGCCAGAGAGCGGTCGCATCACCCCGCCAAAATGATCTACTCTGATAACGGTCAAATCCCCACGCCTACCTCTCGCCCAGACTTCCCAATTCGCCAAAATATTCAAGTTACTCTCGCTGAGCTATTCGCCGACCTGAAGTCGTTTATTCGCGAAGAAATATCTGAAGGATTTCGTCGGAACGAGGTCAAGGACCATTTTGTACTGCTCAACGCGAAGGAAACGGATCGGGTGAGTAATGATTTTGATCTTGCAACCAAAGTTTTGGCTCTGTGCTCTTACTCGCCCGATTCTTTCCATGTACTTGGTCGCATGGGGAAACCCTGCAACCGTCCCCGCCCTATTCTATGCCGTATGAAAGTTGGTTCTCGTTTGCCTCTGTTTAAGGAACTCGCCGATCGGCTCAAGAAGACCCCAGGGCTCTCACACATCAATGTTCGTCGAGCTGAAACTCCGAATCAGAGACATGAGGGATATCTACGTCGTCAAGCTGCTCGCGAACAACCTTTGACCCCGTATGTGCCAGAGATCAAAGAACCAACTTCTCCTATCGAAAAGACACGTGAGGAACCGCAGTTACAATTGCCATCCCCTCAATTGCCCGTTATTGATCCAATTGTTGAGAAAGAACCGTTAACATCAGCTGTTCAACCAGAATTAAACTCCCAGTTTACAGATGCATTCATGAAAGCATTAAATGAAAGAATACCCGCTCTAAGTGAAGAGTTTTCCAAGAGGTTCAATAGTAAATAACTGGAACCCTGAATACGCTATTATTTTATATATGTTACTTAATACTGCATTATTTCTTAAGTTCTTAGTTTCTATATATGTTTGATACAAGTATATAGTGTTTCCTATGTAATACTTATTGTAATACACACGGTCCCTTATTAGTATGATGGTGTCTTTACTGCACCACATCTTAGGGTACCTTTTGGCTTTCGAGTTGCTAGATGTTATTTTTGAGCTTGCCAATGTGGAAATTATCGACTCTGTGAGACAATAAACTTATTATTACACTCCTCCGGTGTATTCTGGCCGAGCTGATAGAGATCGTAAAAAAAAAGCTACTCGAAACTCGCCGCGCAAAAAAAAAATACAAGAAAAAAGTTCGAGCAGTTGGTGCACTGGCTTTGGGTGCCCTGCAGATGCCGCGCAAGAAATGTTTGTTAATTTTAACATTTAGCGAACACCTTGCGCACCCCTGACGCGTCAGCTCCTCACTAAAACATTCAGGAAAAAATCAAAGAAACTAATAACACCCATGTTACATGTAATATTTTTTGCTAAGGAACACCCGGCAATGAACTAAAAATAGAGGGTATTACAAAAGAATCTCAGTAACCGTAGCTATTCCCTTTCATTGTTAGTAACTTCTATGTGTGGTGTAATATGCCTACAAGTGAGAAAAACAGTGAGGCAAAAATAGCAAAAACAAAGGTTAGTCAAAATGTACATGTATATAATTTATATTGTTGTAAAGGTATCAAATAATACACATTTATTATACGCACATATTTCTGTCTTATAAATATTTAAACGGAGTAGCGAAAAGTAAGAATTAGCATTAAAGCGAAATGCTAGCTGGAAAATTTGCATATGATAAGCAAATCCTGTGTATCCTATGCTAATTTTGTACGATTGCCGTGGACGATCGTACAAAATTAGCATAGGATAGGATACATAGGATTTGCTTATCATATGCAAATTTTCCAAAGAGGCTAGCATTTCGCTTTAAAGCATACAAACACACTAAAATTGTATTATGTTACTAGTGATTGTCGTGAACTATGCGGATAAATTGAAAAATTGACATAATTAAAGTAAAGATCCTCAAGGAACTAACGTTCGTTGCTGAGATTTTTACACTGTGAGATCTCTCACTTACGAGGGAAAAGCGTTAATCCTCTTAGACAACTGATCCTCTTTCTCTCTCCCTCTCTCTTTCTCCTGTCTCTCTCTCTTTCTTTCTTATTTCGACAATACCCTTTGATTACAAAATCCCGTTTTGAGCCTTGTAACTTTGAGGTATGGATCATCTAAACTTATCTAGCCTAAGGTTAAGCTGTGTAACACTGCTAATTCAAGGAAGTCCAACTGAAGATCTGGGACACGGCTGGGCAAGAGAGGTTTCATGCACTTTCCGATGCCTATACCAGAGACGCTTCCGTAGCTGTTATTGTATTTGATATCACTGGTAACTTTTTATTGAGGTTTCTAAAAATACAACTGTTGTGAAACTTGAGATGAGTTTTTTAACCATGAACCTAAATAAATCAAATGAGGTAAAACAGGTTTTGAAACATGTTTTACATTGCATTCCCATGTATTATATGCAAATCACCTCAATTCTGATGTCGAGAATAGAGAAATTAGATAGTAGAGAAATTTGCATGAGAATGCACTTGTCATGCAAATACGTTTCGAAGCCCATTCTTCTGTCATCGCAAGCATTTAAAAGTATTCCTAGCCACACTGTACTACCTTTTCAGCATATTATCGAAGACAACAGAACATATGTATTCCTTATGCTTTTCATTCATTGTGACCATACACAGAGAAAAATAAATTTAAATATTGTTTAAAGCGAAATACCGGTCGGTTTTTGAAACGCCTCGTGGACAACTGAATTCCTACGTATTTATGCAAATTTGCTAGATTTTTTATTCTAATTTTTATGTTCATTTACATAATCTGCATAAGAAAGCAGGGGTACGCGATCCGTTTCAAAAACCGGCCGGTATTTCGCTTTAACTATAAACACTTTTTGATTTAAGACCCCCGAGCCCATGAACACCTGACGTATTGGTTGAAGTATGTTGGAGAACGTCGTGGTGAAGAGACACGGATACTTTTGGTCGGAAATAAAATTGATCTTTTTGCGAAAAGGTTCGGCTTTCACTGATCGAATTATTTATAAACTCTTCTATTTCAGTGGGTAGTATTTAGAACGAACTGAACTTGAATAATTGGAATTGTGACACAACTAACAGCAAAACAATTAAACAGTGACAATTGCGGAACTGTTTGTTAAAAAAGTGTAGTCTACTACGTTGGAAAATACGTTGTTCAAGGCGTATGGCATTATGCAAAGGTAGACCGATTGTCAGTACAGTAGACTAAGTGATGTCATCAGGATTCAGGTCCTGGTCAGAAGTTTATATCCCTCTAATATTTTATTCCCTTTCCAGACGTCCTTCCAATGCTCCTCTAAAACGGTTAACGGCCAATCTGGGCGTCCCCTATCTGGAAACTTCTGCCAAAAATGGACTAAATTTGGATGAATTATTAGAAATTCTATCCAGAATGCCATTCGAAGAAGGAAAACGGAAAACATCAGAAATTATTCGTATGTTCATTTGAAATTTGAAATCAGGAGAAAATTTTTATAGTACTACAGTATGCTTGGTCTGTATGGACTGTTGTGGCAGTATTCACGAACGCGCCGGGACTGCCGGGAGGCTCCCATCCTCCGAGTTTGAGGTGAGAGAAAGAGAGGGGTTTCACAAATCGGAGACACGCAGAGCCAAATTCTCCCACCCAGGGAGGTTCCCGCTGTTCGTGCATACGGCCACTGGAACGTCTAGGAAAAACCATTATATTGATTGTTTTGTTCCAGATGAACTATACGAATATTCTTTTTAGAATTGAACGCCCGAGCTCAAAAAACATTCAAGGAACGCATAAACGAGTGCGGGTGCTAACTCTTTTTGAATATTTTATTGCCATTTTTTGAAGAATGAAATTTTTTATTCGTCTTTCACCGGCCACGAACGAGCAAGTCCCTATTGTTTTTAACAGAATGAGTAATGCGAAAACTTGTCATATACACGATCCGTAATACGCACTCATTATATTTTGCCTAGGTCTTTCTTTGATATTTATGTTGTTCCTGTGTGCTACTGGGTTCTCACAAGCTTCAATAAATGATTTCGATTGTATTTGTTACTTTCTTGCAATTTTCAATCTGTGATTATTAACTGTGTTGTTGCAGTGCTTTTTCTAGTATAGTTGGCAACCACTGTAAAGTAGAATCTTAGCATTTATTATTTCATTTCAATATGATTTTTAACTTGTTTGTCGTCTGATATCTCTTCATCTCTAGTACCGACTTCCGAGAGATCGACTCCCTTAGTGTCGGGGAGGTAGAGAATCGAGATGATCAGAGACAGTACCCCGATCCCAGATACTACACCATATGGAGCTGCCTTGGACACGTTGGATAAGTAGGCCATCTAAATGATAGAAATCTAATTAGTCTGAGGAATTCAAGACGAAGGAGCTCTGAGGCCATATTCACCACGCAATTCCCCATGAGGAATTCCCTGTCTTTTTCTCTCCGTCTCTCACATTAGAATGCTACTTTCTGTCCCCAGGGACTCTTTACCCGAGGGAATCGCAGTGGTGAATATGGCCTCTGGTGTTACAGAGCCTTGCTTAGGATGAGAAGTCGACATACCAAATTGGGCATATGCATAAAATACAGTACCTGTGGTGCGAGTAGAGCGCCTGCTCTGGCAAACAATGAACATGTGCCCATTCCAATTGCTCTAAAACAAAAATTATATGATTTTTTTTTTATTCTGGAAATTGTTTTCTTTCTATGTGGTGAGTATTTGAGAAAATCGACAGAATAGAGTGATCGTACAAACCAAATGCACTTGCCTCATTTTAGTTGGAAAGCATTCAACGGCAACCAAATAACACGCATCCCAGGTGACTTCGATGAAGGCAACACCCAGTATATTGATGATTATCACTAAATGTTTTAGTATTTTAAAGCAGTATTGTACCATACCTACTGCGGGAAATTTGCATATGATACGCATTTCCTATGTATCCTATGCAAATTTTTGGTGCCCGTCCGAAGCTTCAAGCACCAAATTTATGATGCATAGGATCTGCGCATCATATGCAAATTTCAAAAAAAAAAAAAGTACAATACAGACAATACTGCTTTAAGGTTGGTGTTGGTATTGCTTTATAATTAATCATCAATTAAACAGTCATAAAGTAATCAAACCCACCGGCCCAATTTCTCCAGTAATTATCATCACAATCATTCTCTTTCACGAAAATCAGTAGTAACATTATGGCGAGGTAGCAGATTATCTAAAAGGTAGTTAGTGTATATCTCTCGCCAGCACGACCATGGTTCGACCCCGACTGGGTCCTTCAAATATTCCTATGCCTGGAAATTTCCCGGTGAATGTCAACAAAAAAAAAATCGCTCACCACTAATGCCTGTGGTATCTGATGTAGACGTCGCCTATTAAATGACGGTATGTATTCATCGCTTACAAATACAAACTGAAAGCAAGTATATTACTCTTATCCCAAGATAAATTGATAGTAATTCTTCGGCGGCTCTCCTATTCTTAGAAGATTGCATAACAGTTAAAGCGAAACGCCGGCCGGTTTCTGAAATGCATCGTGGACGAGCGAATTCTTACGTATTTATGCTAATTTACTCCAATTAGCTCTATTTTTTATTCTAATTTATGGTCATTTGCATAAGCCGCATAAGAATGCTGGCGTACTCGATGCGTTTCAAAGCACGGCGGGTCGCTACTGTTTTACTTATAATGAAATGAAAATGCAGAAAATTCGAGTTCCAATAAGTAAGAAAGCTTGATAGTGGTGCGTAATTTGTGTTCTATTGACAACAAAGGACTAAGCAACTACTCCGTTAATGTTTTCCGAGTATTTTTCGAGGAAACAGGCCTTTCCGAGTTTTTTTTCCGTCAGTTTCATTAGTATTATCCGACAAGATTCTCGGTCCGAACTCGGAAACAAGGCGCGACGAGCTCGGGAGCAGTCTGTATGTCCGTTTCCGAGCTTTTTCCAAAGACTTTCCGAGCTTTTTCCGACAAATTTTCGTACTTCGAGCTCGGACCGACTAAAAATCTAGTAGGAAACTAGTAAAATTCTACCTGGTTTTTCCTCGGTCCAAGCTCGAAAACTAAAATCATGGTACTAAACTCACAATCTTTGCGAATGCTGTCACAATTCCAGAGACGAACTGATTCGCGTAAAAGTTTCCGGCCAAATTACGCGAGTTCAAGTCGGAGCCAAAGGCGCTGAGACTGAATAATATTTTTAATTATCATGTGGGAGGATGTAAAAATGTGTAAAATTATTACAATTTTAATGTTTTAATTAGCTACACCGAGCTCAATTGAATATTCTGTAAACCGCTCACCTCGTACTAAACCAAAGTGTGCACAAAATAATCGTCTTTTTCGCCAGACCTCCGCTAATGAGAAGATCACGAATTGTGAATACTTTTTTGTCTGATTTGAATGAATGAACGGGATTTGGATCTGAAGGAAGAATGATTACATCAGACAAAACATGGAGATGGCGGTACTGTAAGCGATGACACCCCCCCACACACACACGCGCGCA
>JAANDG010001002.1:0-28424 GCA_036852015.1 Pelodera strongyloides | reverse complement strand
TTCACCATACTTATAGAGAATTTCATGGGGAATCGAATGCCGTCAACCGTTTTAAATTTCGGCAAATTTTCGCGGAGTTATGACCTATTGAATGGACGAACTTGTTCGTTCTGAATTAGTGTGATTAATTACCTTGATCAATTATAACATTGGCACTTTCCAATACAAAGCAACGATTAGGGGATACGCTATAGAGGTTTGTTCACTGATCAAAATCATGTACTGTTATTAGCTAATTAGATCAATTTACCCATGATATTGATCTGATCAGCGTCGTGTATAATTAGCCCCCAAATCAACTATGTGTTATTTTTTATACTTTTATTCGTTTCAACTTCATTTTCCACTATTTATTAGCTATTCGAGTTATTTCCATCTCAGTTCCATTAGTTCGGTGCTGTTAGCTTCTCAGCTTCACCACCTCACGCCATCGGTGTTTAGCATAGACTAAATTAGCATAAGCAAATTTGCATGGTTTTTGTCTGAAAAAGCCTGTGCCACAAGGTTTTCGAGTATAAAAGCAGGCTAGGAGCTCAGTCTCGAGCAAACCTCGACACCTGGAAGACTGAAATGGAATGGGGTTGTGATAATTTTAGTTAAAATTATTATAATTAATAATTTCGGGTATACAACTGGGAATAATTGCTATAATTACTATACCAGAGCAGTAGTTGCCAATACGTTGTCTGGTTCTGACATGATTATACACACTAAGTAATGACGTGTGTAATAATAAGTCGACAATTAGACACATATTTTCTTAATAATACACGTAATTATCGATTAGAGAGTCTAATCGATGTAGCTGCTTATTTCGGTAGTATTAAGCTAATTATGCCGTCGAAGTTATGATGACGCCTGATAATTAATGACATTGTTAATCTCTATTTCGAAACCTTATCCCACACATCAATATTGATTGGTCGGCCAATATGGCTCTGCGGTAATATTCAGATCAGTTGTATTAACTAAACAAACGGCAAACTGAAGATATGATCAGCCATGACTAAGTAACATCGTTTCTATAGCGCAATCACTATTTCACATACATCTTACAACACATAATACATATCGACAGGTTATCTGATGCGGATCATGTTATCACGGATATCACGGCGCTTACTTGAACAAAGACGGAAATCGAGCGGTTTTTGATCGATTGCAATTAGTTTGCTAATTAACGGAAATAGGTCAAATTCACCATACTTATAGAGAATTTCATGGGGAACCGAATGCCGTCGACCTTTTTAAATTTCGGCAAATTTTCGCGGAGTTATGACCTATTGAATGGACGAACTTGTTCGTTCTGAATTAGTGTGATTAATTACCTTGATCAATTATAACATTGGCACTTTCCAATACAAAGCAACGATTAGGGGATACGCTATAGAGGTTTGTTCACTGATCAAAATCATGTACTGTTATTAGCTAATTAGATCAATTTACCCATGATATTGATCTGATCAGCGTCATGTATAATTAGCCCCCAAATCAACTATGTGTTATTTTTTTATACTTTTATTCGTTTCAACTTCATTTTCCACTATTTATTAGCTATTCGAGTTATTTACATCTCAGTTCCATTAGTTCGGTGCTGTTAGCTTATCAGCTTCACCACCTCACGCCATCGGTGTTTAGCATAGACTAAATTAGCATAACAGCAAATTTGCATGGTTTTTGTCTGAAAAAGCCTGTGCCACAAGGTTTTCGAGTATAAAAGCAGGCTAGGAGCCCAGTCTCGAGCAATCCTCGACACCTGGAAGACTGAAATGGAATGGGGTTGTGATAATTTTAGTTAAAATTATTATAATTAATAATTTCGGGTATACAACTGGGAATAATTGCTATAATTACTATACCAGAGCAGTAGTTGCCAATACGTTGTCTGGTTCTGACATGATTATACACACTAAGTAATGACGTGTGTAATAATAAGTCGACAATTAGACACATATTTTCTTAATAATACACGTAATTATCGATTAGAGAGTCTAATCGATGTAGCTGCTTATTTCGGTAGTATTAAGCTAATTATGCCGTCGAAGTTATGATGACGCCTGATAATTAATGACATTCGTTAATCTCTATTTCGAAACCTTATCCCACACATCAATATTGATTGGTCGGCCAATATGGCTCTGCGGTAATATTCAGATCAGTTGTATTAACTAAACAAATACCGGCAAACTGAAGATATGATCAGCGATGACAAGTAACATCGTTTCTATAGCGCAATCACTATTTCACATACATCTTACAACACATAATACATATCGACAGGTTATCTGATGCGGATCATGTTATCACGGATATCACGGCGCTTACTTGAACAAAGACGGAAATCGAGCGGCTTTGATCGATTGCAATTAGTTTGCTAATTAACGGAAATAGGTCAAATTCACCATACTTATAGAGAATTTCATGGGGAATCGAATGCCGTCAACCGTTTTAAATTTCGGCAAATTTTCGCGGAGTTATGACCTATTGAATGGACGAACTTGTTCGTTCTGAATTAGTGTGATTAATTACCTTGATCAATTATAACATTGGCACTTTCCAATACAAAGCAACGATTAGGGGATACGCTATAGAGGTTTGTTCACTGATCAAAATCATGTACTGTTATTAGCTAATTACCTGATCAATTTACCCATGATATTGATCTGATCAGCGTCATGTATAATTAGCCCCCAAATCAACTATGTGTTATTTTTTATACTTTTATTCGTTTCATTTCAACTTCATTTTCCACTATTTATTAGCTATTCGAGTTATTTACATCTCAGTTCCATTAGTTCGGTGCTGTTAGCTTATCATCTTCTCAGCTTCACCACCTCACGCCATCGGTGTTTAGCATAGACTAAATTAGCATAAAGCAAATTTGCATGGTTTTTGTCTGAAAAAGCCTGTGCCACAAGGTTTTCGAGTATAAAAGCAGGCTAGGAGCCCAGTCTCGAGCAAACCTCGACACCTGGAAGACTGAAATGGAATGGGGTTGTGATAATTTTAGTTTAAAATTATTATAATTAATAATTTCGGGTATACAACTGGGAATAATTGCTATAATTACTATACCAGAGCAGTAGTTGCCAATACGTTGTCTGGTTCTGACATGATTATACACACTAAGTAATGACGTGTGTAATAATAAGTCGACAATTAGACACATATATTTTCTTAATAATACACGTAATTATCGATTAGAGAGTCTAATCGATGTAGCTGCTTATTTCGGTAGTATTAAGCTAATTATGCCGTCGAAGTTATGATGACGCCTGATAATTAATGACATTGTTAATCTCTATTTCGAAACCTTATCCCACACATCAATATTGATTGGTCGGCCAATATGGCTCTGCGGTAATATTCAGATCAGTTGTATTAACTAAACAAATACCGGCAAACTGAAGATATGATCAGCGATGACAAGTAACATCGTTTCTATAGCGCAATCACTATTTCACATACATCTTACAACACATAATACATATCGACAGGTTATCTGATGCGGATCATGTTATCACGGATATCACGGCGCTTACTTGAACAAAGACGGAAATCGAGCGGCTTTGATCGATTGCAATTACTTTGCTAATTAACGGAAATAGGTCAAATTCACCATACTTATAGAGAATTTCATGGGGAATCGAATGCCGTCAACCGTTTTAAATTTCGGCAAATTTTCGCGGAGTTATGACCTATTGAATGGACGAACTTGTTCGTTCTGAATTAGTGTGATTAATTACCTTGATCAATTATAACATTGGCACTTTCCAATACAAAGCAACGATTAGGGGATACGCTATAGAGGTTTGTTCACTGATCAAAATCATGTACTGTTATTAGCTAATTAGATCAATTTACCCATGATATTGATCTGATCAGCGTCATGTATAATTAGCCCCCAAATCAACTATGTGTTATTTTTTATACTTTTATTCGTTTCAACTTCATTTTCCACTATTTATTAGCTATTCGAGTTATTTCCATCTCAGTTCCATTAGTTCGGTGCTGTTAGCTTATCAGCTTCACCACCTCACGCCATCGGTGTTTAGCATAGACTAAATTAGCATACAGCAAATTTGCATGGTTTTTGTCTGAAAAGCCTGTGCCACAAGGTTTTCGAGTATAAAAGCAGGCTAGGAGCCCAGTCTCGAGCAAACCTCGACACCTGGAAGACTGAAATGGAATGGGGTTGTGATAATTTTAGTTAAAATTATTATAATTAATAATTTCGGGTATACAACTGGGAATAATTGCTATAATTACTATACCAGAGCAGTAGTTGCCAATACGTTGTCTGGTTCTGACATGATTATACACACTAAGTAATGACGTGTGTAATAATAAGTCGACAATTAGACACATATTTTCTTAATAATACACGTAATTATCGATTAGAGAGTCTAATCGATGTAGCTGCTTATTTCGGTAGTATTAAGCTAATTATGCCGTCGAAGTTATGATGACGCCTGATAATTAATGACATTCGTTAATCTCTATTTCGAAACCTTATTCCCACACATCAATATTGATTGGTCGGCCAATATGGCTCTGCGGTAATATTCAGATCAGTTGTATTAACTAAACAAATACCGGCAAACTGAAGATATGATCAGCGATGACAAGTAACATCGTTTCTATAGCGCAATCACTATTTCACATACATCTTACAACACATAATACATATCGACAGGTTATCTGATGCGGATCATGTTATCACGGATATCACGGCGCTTACTTGAACAAAGACGGAAATCGAGCGGCTTTGATCGATTGCAATTAGTTTGCTAATTAACGGAAATAGGTCAAATTCACCATACTTATAGAGAATTTCATGGGGAATCGAATGCCGTCAACCGTTTTAAATTTCGGCAAATTTTCGCGGAGTTATGACCTATTGAATGGACGAACTTGTTCGTTCTGAATTAGTGTGATTAATTACCTTGATCAATTATAACATTGGCACTTTCCAATACAAAGCAACGATTAGGGGATACGCTATAGAGGTTTGTTCACTGATCAAAATCATGTACTGTTATTAGCTAATTAGATCAATTTACCCATGATATTGATCTGATCAGCGTCGTGTATAATTAGCCCCCAAATCAACTATGTGTTATTTTTTATACTTTTATTCGTTTCAACTTCATTTTCCACTATTTATTAGCTATTCGAGTTATTTCCATCTCAGTTCCATTAGTTCGGTGCTGTTAGCTTATCAGCTTCACCACCTCACGCCATCGGTGTTTAGCATAGACTAAATTAGCATACAGCAAATTTGCATGGTTTTTGTCTGAAAAAGCCTGTGCCACAAGGTTTTCGAGTATAAAAGCAGGCTAGGAGCCCAGTCTCGAGCAAACCTCGACACCTGGAAGACTGAAATGGAATGGGGTTGTGATAATTTTAGTTAAAATTATTATAATTAATAATTTCGGGTATACAACTGGGAATAATTGCTATAATTACTATACCAGAGCAGTAGTTGCCAATACGTTGTCTGGTTCTGACATGATTATACACACTAAGTAATGACGTGTGTAATAATAAGTCGACAATTAGACACATATATTTTCTTAATAATACACGTAATTATCGATTAGAGAGTCTAATCGATGTAGCTGCTTATTTCGGTAGTATTAAGCTAATTATGCCGTCGAAGTTATGATGACGCCTGATAATTAATGACATTGTTAATCTCTATTTCGAAACCTTATTCCACACATCAATATTGATTGGTCGGCCAATATGGCTCTGCGGTAGTATTCAGATCAGTTGTATTAACTAAACAAATACCGGCAAACTGAAGATATGATCAGCCGATGACTAAGTAACATCGTTTCTATAGCGCAATCACTATTTCACATACATCTTACAACACATAATACATATCGACAGGTTATCTGATGCGGATCATGTTATCACGGATATCACGGCGCTTACTTGAACAAAGACGGAAATCGAGCGGCTTTGATCGATTGCAATTAGTTTGCTAATTAACGGAAATAGGTCAAATTCACCATACTTATAGAGAATTTCATGGGGAATCGAATGCCGTCAACCGTTTTAAATTTCGGCAAATTTTCGCGGAGTTATGACCTATTGAATGGACGAACTTGTTCGTTCTGAATTAGTGTGATTAATTACCTTGATCAATTATAACATTGGCACTTTCCAATACAAAGCAACGATTAGGGGATACGCTATAGAGGTTTGTTCACTGATCAAAATCATGTACTGTTATTAGCTAATTAGATCAATTTACCCATGATATTGATCTGATCAGCGTCATGTATAATTAGCCCCCAAATCAACTATGTGTTATTTTTTATACTTTTATTCGTTTCAACTTCTTCATTTTCCACTATTTATTAGCTATTCGAGTTATTTCCATCTCAGTTCCATTAGTTCGGTGCTGTTAGCTTATCAGCTTCACCACCTCACGCCATCGGTGTTTAGCATAGACTAAATTAGCATACAGCAAATTTGCATGGTTTTTGTCTGAAAAAGCCTGTGCCACAAGGTTTTCGAGTATAAAAGCAGGCTAGGAGCCCAGTCTCGAGCAAACCTCGACACCTGGAAGACTGAAATGGAATGGGGTTGTGATAATAATTTTAGTTAAAATTATTATAATTAATAATTTCGGGTATACAACTGGGAATAATTGCTATAATTACTATACCAGAGCAGTAGTTGCCAATACGTTGTCTGGTTCTGACATGATTATACACACTAAGTAATGACGTGTGTAATAATAAGTCGACAATTAGACACATATTTTCTTAATAATACACGTAATTATCGATTAGAGAGTCTAATCGATGTAGCTGCTTATTTCGGTAGTATTAAGCTAATTATGCCGTCGAAGTTATGATGACGCCTGATAATTAATGACATTGTTAATCTCTATTTCGAAACCTTATTCCACACATCAATATTGATTGGTCGGCCAATATGGCTCTGCGGTAGTATTCAGATCAGTTGTATTAACTAAACAAACTGGAACTGAAGATATGATCAGCCATGCTAAGTAACATCGTTTCTATAGCGCAATCACTATTTCACATACATCTTACAACACATAATACATATCGACAGGTTATCTGATGCGGATCATGTTATCACGGATATCACGGCGCTTACTTGAACAAAGACGGAAATCGAGCGGCTTTGATCGATTGCAATTACTTTGCTAATTAACGGAAATAGGTCAAATTCACCATACTTATAGAGAATTTCATGGGGAATCGAATGCCGTCAACCGTTTTAAATTTCGGCAAATTTTCGCGGAGTTATGACCTATTGAATGGACGAACTTGTTCGTTCTGAATTAGTGTGATTAATTACCTTGATCAATTATAACATTGGCACTTTCCAATACAAAGCAACGATTAGGGGATACGCTATAGAGGTTTGTTCACTGATCAAAATCATGTACTGTTATTAGCTAATTAGATCAATTTACCCATGATATTGATCTGATCAGCGTCGTGTATAATTAGCCCCCAAATCAACTATGTGTTATTTTTTATACTTTTACTTTTATTCGTTTCAACTTCATTTTCCACTATTTATTAGCTATTCGAGTTATTTCCATCTCAGTTCCATTAGTTCGGTGCTGTTAGCTTATCAGCTTCACCACCTCACGCCATCGGTGTTTAGCATAGACTAAATTAGCATACAGCAAATTTGCATGGTTTTTGTCTGAAAAAGCCTGTGCCACAAGGTTTTCGAGTATAAAAGCAGGCTAGGAGCCCAGTCTCGAGCAAACCTCGACACCTGGAAGACTGAAATGGAATGGGGTTGTGATAATTTTAGTTAAAATTATTATAATTAATAATTTCGGGTATACAACTGGGAATAATTGCTATAATTACTATACCAGAGCAGTAGTTGCCAATACGTTGTCTGGTTCTGACATGATTATACACACTAAGTAATGACGTGTGTAATAATAAGTCGACAATTAGACACATATTTTCTTAATAATACACGTAATTATCGATTAGAGAGTCTAATCGATGTAGCTGCTTATTTCGGTAGTATTAAGCTAATTATGCCGTCGAAGTTATGATGACGCCTGATAATTAATGACATTGTTAATCTCTATTTCGAAACCTTATTCCACACATCAATATTGATTGGTCGGCCAATATGGCTCTGCGGTAATATTCAGATCAGTTGTATTAACTAAACAAACTGGAACTGAAGATATGATCAGCGATGACAAGTAACATCGTTTCTATAGCGCAATCACTATTTCACATACATCTTACAACACATAATACATATCGACAGGTTATCTGATGCGGATCATGTTATCACGGATATCACGGCGCTTACTTGAACAAAGACGGAAATCGAGCGGCTTTGATCGATTGCAATTAGTTTGCTAATTAACGGAAATAGGTCAAATTCACCATACTTATAGAGAATTTCATGGGGAATCGAATGCCGTCAACCGTTTTAAATTTCGGCAAATTTTCGCGGAGTTATGACCTATTGAATGGACGAACTTGTTCGTTCTGAATTAGTGTGATTAATTACCTTGATCAATTATAACATTGGCACTTTCCAATACAAAGCAACGATTAGGGGATACGCTATAGAGGTTTGTTCACTGATCAAAATCATGTACTGTTATTAGCTAATTAGATCAATTTACCCATGATATTGATCTGATCAGCGTCGTGTATAATTAGCCCCCAAATCAACTATGTGTTATTTTTTATACTTTTATTCGTTTCAACTTCATTTTCCACTATTTATTAGCTATTCGAGTTATTTCCATCTCAGTTCCATTAGTTCGGTGCTGTTAGCTTATCAGCTTCACCACCTCACGCCATCGGTGTTTAGCATAGACTAAATTAGCATAAAGCAAATTTGCATGGTTTTTGTCTGAAAAAGCATGTGCCACAAGGTTTTCGAGTATAAAAGCAGGCTAGGAGCCCAGTCTCGAGCAAACCTCGACACCTGGAAGACTGAAATGGAATGGGGTTGTGATAATTTTAGTTAAAATTATTATAATTAATAATTTCGGGTATACAACTGGGAATAATTGCTATAATTACTATACCAGAGCAGTAGTTGCCAATACGTTGTCTGGTTCTGACATGATTATACACACTAAGTAATGACGTGTGTAATAATAAGTCGACAATTAGACACATATATTTTCTTAATAATACACGTAATTATCGATTAGAGAGTCTAATCGATGTAGCTGCTTATTTCGGTAGTATTAAGCTAATTATGCCGTCGAAGTTATGATGACGCCTGATAATTAATGACATTGTTAATCTCTATTTCGAAACCTTATTCCCACACATCAATATTGATTGGTCGGCCAATATGGCTCTGCGGTAATATTCAGATCAGTTGTATTAACTAAACAAATACCGGCAAACTGAAGATATGATCAGCGATGACAAGTAACATCGTTTCTATAGCGCAATCACTATTTCACATACATCTTACAACACATAATACATATCGACAGGTTATCTGATGCGGATCATGTTATCACGGATATCACGGCGCTTACTTGAACAAAGACGGAAATCGAGCGGCTTTGATCGATTGCAATTAGTTTGCTAATTAACGGAAATAGGTCAAATTCACCATACTTATAGAGAATTTCATGGGGAATCGAATGCCGTCAACCGTTTTAAATTTCGGCAAATTTTCGCGGAGTTATGACCTATTGAATGGACGAACTTGTTCGTTCTGAATTAGTGTGATTAATTACCTTGATCAATTAATTATAACATTGGCACTTTCCAATACAAAGCAACGATTAGGGGATACGCTATAGAGGTTTGTTCACTGATCAAAATCATGTACTGTTATTAGCTAATTAGATCAATTTACCCATGATATTGATCTGATCAGCGTCATGTATAATTAGCCCCCAAATCAACTATGTGTTATTTTTTATACTTTTATTCGTTTCAACTTCATTTTCCACTATTTATTAGCTATTCGAGTTATTTCCATCTCAGTTCCATTAGTTCGGTGCTGTTAGCTTATCAGCTTCACCACCTCACGCCATCGGTGTTTAGCATAGACTAAATTAGCATAAAGCAAATTTGCATGGTTTTTGTCTGAAAAAGCATGTGCCACAAGGTTTTCGAGTATAAAAGCAGGCTAGGAGCCCAGTCTCGAGCAAACCTCGACACCTGGAAGACTGAAATGGAATGGGGTTGTGATAATTTTAGTTAAAATTATTATAATTAATAATTTCGGGTATACAACTGGGAATAATTGCTATAATTACTATACCAGAGCAGTAGTTGCCAATACGTTGTCTGGTTCTGACATGATTATACACACTAAGTAATGACGTGTGTAATAATAAGTCGACAATTAGACACATATTTTCTTAATAATACACGTAATTATCGATTAGAGAGTCTAATCGATGTAGCTGCTTATTTCGGTAGTATTAAGCTAATTATGCCGTCGAAGTTATGATGACGCCTGATAATTAATGACATTCGTTAATCTCTATTTCGAAACCTTATTCCACACATCAATATTGATTGGTCGGCCAATATGGCTCTGCGGTAATATTCAGATCAGTTGTATTAACTAAACAAATACCGGCAAACTGAAGATATGATCAGCGATGACAAGTAACATCGTTTCTATAGCGCAATCACTATTTCACATACATCTTACAACACATAATACATATCGACAGGTTATCTGATGCGGATCATGTTATCACGGATATCACGGCGCTTACTTGAACAAAGACGGAAATCGAGCGGCTTTGATCGATTGCAATTACTTTGCTAATTAACGGAAATAGGTCAAATTCACCATACTTATAGAGAATTTCATGGGGAATCGAATGCCGTCAACCGTTTTAAATTTCGGCAAATTTTCGCGGAGTTATGACCTATTGAATGGACGAACTTGTTCGTTCTGAATTAGTGTGATTAATTACCTTGATCAATTATAACATTGGCACTTTCCAATACAAAGCAACGATTAGGGGATACGCTATAGAGGTTTGTTCACTGATCAAAATCATGTACTGTTATTAGCTAATTAGATCAATTTACCCATGATATTGATCTGATCAGCGTCGTGTATAATTAGCCCCCAAATCAACTATGTGTTATTTTTTATACTTTTATTCGTTTCAACTTCATTTTCCACTATTTATTAGCTATTCGAGTTATTTCCATCTCAGTTCCATTAGTTCGGTGCTGTTAGCTTATCAGCTTCACCACCTCACGCCATCGGTGTTTAGCATAGACTAAATTAGCATAAAGCAAATTTGCATGGTTTTTGTCTGAAAAAGGATGTGCCACAAGGTTTTCGAGTATAAAAGCAGGCTAGGAGCCCAGTCTCGAGCAAACCTCGACACCTGGAAGACTGAAATGGAATGGGGTTGTGATAATTTTAGTTAAAATTATTATAATTAATAATTTCGGGTATACAACTGGGAATAATTGCTATAATTACTATACCAGAGCAGTAGTTGCCAATACGTTGTCTGGTTCTGACATGATTATACACACTAAGTAATGACGTGTGTAATAATAAGTCGACAATTAGACACATATATTTTCTTAATAATACACGTAATTATCGATTAGAGAGTCTAATCGATGTAGCTGCTTATTTCGGTAGTATTAAGCTAATTATGCCGTCGAAGTTATGATGACGCCTGATAATTAATGACATTCGTTAATCTCTATTTCGAAACCTTATTCCCACACATCAATATTGATTGGTCGGCCAATATGGCTCTGCGGTAATATTCAGATCAGTTGTATTAACTAAACAAATACCGGCAAACTGAAGATATGATCAGCGATGACAAGTAACATCGTTTCTATAGCGCAATCACTATTTCACATACATCTTACAACACATAATACATATCGACAGGTTATCTGATGCGGATCATGTTATCACGGATATCACGGCGCTTACTTGAACAAAGACGGAAATCGAGCGGCTTTGATCGATTGCAATTACTTTGCTAATTAACGGAAATAGGTCAAATTCACCATACTTATAGAGAATTTCATGGGGAATCGAATGCCGTCAACCGTTTTAAATTTCGGCAAATTTTCGCGGAGTTATGACCTATTGAATGGACGAACTTGTTCGTTTTGAATTAGTGTGATTAATTACCTTGATCAATTATAACATTGGCACTTTCCAATACAAAGCAACGATTAGGGGATACGCTATAGAGGTTTGTTCACTGATCAAAATCATGTACTGTTATTAGCTAATTAGATCAATTTACCCATGATATTGATCTGATCAGCGTCGTGTATAATTAGCCCCCAAATCAACTATGTGTTATTTTTTATACTTTTATTCGTTTCAACTTCATTTTCCACTATTTATTAGCTATTCGAGTTATTTCCATCTCAGTTCCATTAGTTCGGTGCTGTTAGCTTATCAGCTTCACCACCTCACGCCATCGGTGTTTAGCATAGACTAAATTAGCATAAAGCAAATTTGCATGGTTTTTGTCTGAAAAAGCATGTGCCACAAGGTTTTCGAGTATAAAAGCAGGCTAGGAGCCCAGTCTCGAGCAAACCTCGACACCTGGAAGACTGAAATGGAATGGGGTTGTGATAATTTTAGTTAAAATTATTATAATTAATAATTTCGGGTATACAACTGGGAATAATTGCTATAATTACTATACCAGAGCAGTAGTTGCCAATACGTTGTCTGGTTCTGACATGATTATACACACTAAGTAATGACGTGTGTAATAATAAGTCGACAATTAGACACATATATTTTCTTAATAATACACGTAATTATCGATTAGAGAGTCTAATCGATGTAGCTGCTTATTTCGGTAGTATTAAGCTAATTATGCCGTCGAAGTTATGATGACGCCTGATAATTAATGACATCGTTAATGTAAAGACACAGTAAACCTTTCCTTCTAATACTTTATTGGTCGGGATACCATTACATATTTCAGTTGCCTTTTAAAGCGTTCATAAATGGGCGGAGCTTAATATCAGCTGTTAATGTTGACATGTGACGTAATCGGCGAATAATAACATAACATTCTAAATTGGAATGAAATATATCATTGAAATTAGCAGTGATGTCCATGACAAAGGTTATCTAACATTATAGTAACTAAATATAGTATATTTAATGGTATGTATAATGATACAAATGGTAATGGTATAAGGTAATTTCATGGTGCAGAACACTAGTTCTGCACACTCCCCACCCAGGAAAAGAAGGGGTTTTGGGGTGAGAGAGATGTGGTAGAATGCTCGCAGTAAATTAAAATTAATCAACGAGAAGAAATTTGAATTTCTTAATCCGTGCTCGCGAAGTAATTCCTAAATCGATTAGAGAGACCCTAACCGAATCCGTGGTATAGAGAGACTCAAACCGATGGAATAGTATTTGCTGAAGTGGATTCTAGAGAGACCCTAGATTCGAGAAATGATTCGGGAGAGACTCCGTCAATAGTTTCTCAACGGTTGCTGGTTTCTGACGAATTGGAGAGTCTCCAGAAGTACATGTGGGAGAGACTCCCGGAGAAATTGACAAAAATTTTGCAAGTAAATCGTACAATGACTCAAATATGGCATGAGAGAGACTCTCTTGCTCTAAAATTGTGGCAAGTAAAATCGAATAATGGCACAAATATACTGAGTGAGAGAGACTCTCGAATGGAAGGTGACCTGGTTGCTATGAGAAAGCAAGAAAGGCAACACTTAAAAAATGAAAAATGGTGTCTGGAAAAAAACAGACATTGTGAAAAAATACAAATAGATATGTAAAAATTATAATGTCCGGTCCGATTATAATTGGTGCAGTTCTGCCGTGAATCGATTGATCTGTAGATCTGCATTGGCGACCACATTGTTGACAAGACGCTCGCTTTCGTCGTCCGTATCATCTTCTTGATAATCCTGTCCGCGGGGAAGGCGGCAGGATCGCAGCGGTTGTCGTCTTGGTTGAGGACTGGCTTCTTCTTTCTCTTGATCCATATGTCCAGCATCACTGTCTGACATCTCCATGGGAATGAGAAGTGAAACAGCGCGGGTGACTTCATTTCCATTTGAAGTGCGAAGTCGAACATTCCGTACGTACCCGTCAGATCCCGGACATACTTCCACAATTTTCGCCAGTGGCCAATCGTAGCGGGGTTTGATCAGGTCCTTGATAAGAACGATGTCTCCCTTTGACGGAGGTAATGGTGTACACTGGAACTTCATTTTGTTCCTGTTGATCTCGTGGAGTCCCTTGAGGTAATTTTCCTGGAAGTGGTCCCAAACTTGCTGGGTGTGTTCCTGACTAGCTGCAAGGGCGCGGAGAACGTCATTGCGGGTTTTCATCGTGACCGCTTCTGAAGATGGCAGATAGTCCTCATCCTCTGGTAGAAGAACATCAGGAATCAGAACTCGAACTCCCTTTGCGAGGAAGTTGGATGGGCAAACGATTTCCCAATCGTCTGCGGTATTCGTGTACGTCAAAGGTCTCTGATTAATTGCTGCTGCGACTTCCTTGAGAACAGTTCGAAGGTCTTCGACGGTAGGACGGCTTTTCCGGAATTGCTTGTGGAGAGCTCTCTTCACGGATCCACAGAGTCGTTCGTAGCAGCCTCCTTGCCATGGTGAATATGCCGAAATGAAGTGCCACTCGATTCCGTTGTCGACCATCTCCCTCTGGATCTGATTCACCGAATTCCCTGTCGTTGACAAGACTTGGTTAAGAATTCGGTCTCCCAGAACGAATGTAGGCGCGTTGTCGTTCGTAATCGACTTCGGTATTCCATGGTCTGCAAAGAATCGTCGAAGGGCCTGTAGGAATGCGGATGTGGTCATTTCACTGACGACATCAAGGTAGATTGCTCTCGTAGTCAGGCAGGTGATCAGCAATATCCATCTCTTCGTAGGATCATCTCTTGACGACTCTCTGGTCTGGAACGGTCCAAGATAGTCCAGTCCGACATGTTCGAATGGCCGTGTGCAATTCACTCTCCTGGAAGGGAGATCCGGTGGGTTGGGGTACCCATATGGTCTCTGGTTGATTGCGCGGCAAGGGCGACAGTCCCGGAGAACCTTCCGTACGCATCCTCGAGGTTGCGTGATCCAGTATTTCGATCGAAGTGCTGCCAAGGTTTGGTTCTCTCCGGCATGCATCGATTTCTCATGGTAGTGTTCAACTATCATCTTCGCCAGCGGGTGCTTTCCTTGGATCAGGACCGGTTGCTGAGCTTCCAGCGGAAGACGCGAATTTCCAAGTCTTCCATGACATCGAAGAACCCCGTGGTTGTCTCTTGAGGCCTTGAGTGACTGGAACATGGTCTTTTCCGACAGATGTCCGAAGGTTTCAGCTTGGTGTAGACGAATGATGATGTTATGTTCAAGGAATTTTCGACTTGATCTGTGAGCTTCGTCAGCTCCGGTATGGATGTCTGCAGCTTATCCCTCAATGCGGCATTGTTTTTTTGCGCATTTGTTGATGAATTTTCCGATGAGGCTTCCAGCTTTGCAAATACGAGTTAATCGGCTGCTTTGCTGTCCGTGTGCAGGAGTCCCGACGCCTTCATTCCAATTGAGGCATTCATTTGCCTTCGGGATCACCGTCAGAGCTTGTGTCACTTGAACCGTCTTGGTCCCAGGTGGAGATTGACGTGGATCTTCCGGAAGAGGCGATTCAGCCTCTATTTCTTGCACGATGGTGAATCGTGCTTCAGCTTCGGGCCACTGGTGCGGATTGTCCGTGATGAATGCCGGTCCATGAAGCCATGTTGATGCGAGTAGCTGAGCTTCCGTCGTTCCTCGACTGAGATGATCTGCTGGGTTCAGGTGAGTGCGAACATGTTGTGCGTGGAAGTTGTACTGTCTCCATGATCGAGCGATTTCCCGTATTTCGCTCGTGCGGTTGTAGACGAGAGTACCCAGCCTCTGTGCGCGAATGTGAGTACGATCCATCTGAAGCCATCCCAGTGCAATTGTTGAATCACTCAGGACGTATACATCTGACGAGATCTGCGCGAACTGGCTCCGGCCCAGTTCTTGCAAGAGAAAACTGGCGAGACGGAATCCGAGGGTCAAAGCCAGTAACTCCAGTTTCGGTACGGTAGCCTTGTTGCGTAGAGGTGCTAGTTTTGTGCGGCTGACCAGGAGATGTGCGGACGACTCGGTGACGAGATAGGCACAAGTCCCATACGCGGTAGTTGATGCGTCAACAAAGAGAACCAGCGTAGACAGTTTCGTAGGTGTTGTGCCGAGGTATCGTGGAATCCTGATCTTGCTTCCATGTACCTCATTCACCAGCTTCTCCCATTCTCGTTTCTGTTCGTCAGAAAGAGGTGTATCCCACTGATGATCCTTGTTCACGAAGAGTTGTTGAAGAAATAGCTTCATCATGAGCGTAAGAGGTGCTGCAATTCCGAGTGGATCGAAGATGGAAGCCACCGTTTGGCTGACAATGCGTCGAGTTGGCCCACAAGTTGGCTCGCATTGGACATCGATCTGCACACAGTCTTTCTTCACGTCCCAGGCCACACCGAGAATCTTTGTGTTGTCGTGCTTCGAAACCTTCTCGTCCGGAAGGTTGGAGATTAGTGTCCGCTTAGTGGACACGAATTGTCGAAGATTCATGGACATTGAATCGAAGAATTGTAGAGCATCGTAGATCTTGTCTCTTCCGTCGAATATATTGTTAGCTCCGAGAAACACATTGTCCACATACAGTTGACTCATCAGATCGTCTCTGGCTTCTCCTCCATTGCCTTCTTCCAAGTGAAGGTTGATTACGGCACTCAACAGATAGGGCGATGAGTTGATGCCGAAGGGAAGAACACGGTGACGGTAGTGTTGAACGTTGCTTGCGGAGGGAGGTTTGCTCCAGTCAATTGGCACCAGGAATCGCGTGAGATCCTTATCTTCCGTGTTGAGCTGTACCATCAAGAATGCCTTCTCTACGTCGGCTGAGACGAGATAGCGGGCAGTGCGGGAACGGAGAATAACCCCGATCAGGTTTCGCAGATTGTTGGGTCCCTGATGGAGTGTCTCGTTCAGTGACAGCTTTCCTCGTTCATGTGCTGACGCATCGAAGACTACTCGCACCTTCGTATTTTCCTTTCCCATGGAGACTACTGGTTGGTACGGTGCGTAGAAAACAGGATGCGGACAGTCGAGTTCTTCTTCAGGAATCGACTCGATCATTCCTTTCTCTTCTTGCTCTGTGAAGTTGGCTTGAATCTGCTGCATGACCCACGGCTTGTCTCCACATGAGTTGAACATGCTCCGTAGACGTCCAAATGCCATGGTCTCGTTCCGCGATAGGTCTCCGATCAGATCTTCCTTCTGTGGAAACGATATGAAGTACTTGTTGTCTCTGTATTCCGCTGTAGTTTCAAATTGCTCCTGGACCATCCGATCGACATCAGAGCGAAGATTCTCTTCCGACGAGATTCCTTCGTTGAACTCCTTGATTCCCAGAGCTTCTGTCATCCAATATGTCTCAGAATCGGACGGTTCTCCAGGTTCCTTCATTTCCAATACAGTGTGTACGTGTGCTGTCATCGCAGCTGTCGAGTTTCCAGTTCTGAGGTATCCGAAGAGCGATGGTACCAGCATAAGTCCCGACGGCAACGTGAAGCTGTTCTTCTTGTTCTTGAACAAGAAATTCCAAATGTAGTCGCATCCGAGCAGAATTTGGAACTTTTCCGAATGTTCTTCCGTGTTTCTGTCCGACATCAGCAATCCGTTATTTACGATCTCTTTCAAATCCTTTTCTTCCATCCTGGGCAACGTGGCATCACAGAAGAATGCAGGAGGCACGCAGACGGCTTGAATTTCATGCTCCTTCTTGTCAGTATCCAGTACCGTGAGCATCGCGACGTTGTATGTCTTTTCCACCGGTTTCTGGCCAAACACTTGCAGCGAGATCGGTCGTCGCTCAACAATCGGCAGGTGTTGGTTCTTTACCAGCGTTTCGTCGACGAACGTGAGATTGGCTCCAGTATCGAACAATGTCATCGTTTCCGAAGATGATCCGTCTTCCAACCGAGTGGCTACCTTTCCAGTAAGTAGCATTGTCGTTGGCTTCTCCTTGTGAGCACGCGAAACGTACGTGTGCACATTGTTGTTGGCTGCCGGCGGACGATTAGGCGGAACGGCTTCCTGACGATTGTCGTTCGGTCTCGACGGCTGTTGGTTTCTCCAGTTACCATTGTTGGGTCGATCACGTCTGTCGTTGATGGGTCGATCACGTCTGTCGTTGTTGGGTCGATCACGTCTGTCGTTGTTGTTGGGTCCCGAGTTCCGCTGACTTCCTGACTGCTGACGTGGTTGTTGGTCAGCATTCTGGGTAGCATTAGAACGTTGTTGATATCCTTGTTGATGGGTACCACAAAGACTTTCGTGATGGGCGCGAGTGCACTTGCTGCACGTCTTTCTGCATTCGTTGGAACGATGGTTTTGTCCACATCGGAAACACAAATTCTTCTCCCTGAAGACTCCGTGACGGTCTTCTAGTCTCACATTACGACATTCGACTGGCTGATGGTGTCCTCGTTCGCACAGGAAACAGACTGGTATGTCTGAACGTTGCGGATTTGTTCGGCGTGGAGTTTGTTGTGATGGGCGGTCGTTGTTCGATTGTCGCATGGGATGTTGATTGCGACTGTCGATGGCATCTTCTCGTTGGAGAAGTTCTGCTTTTCTGATGACTTTTCCGAGCAGGCTGCACACGATGTCCCATTTCCACGGTTGATCTTCATTAGAATCCACAATCCTCTCCAGGACTCTGCGACGGATGAAGTCTGGGAACTTGTCCAAAACTGAGGTGAGGAACGTGCGGCTGGTCTCGCTGGTATCCCCATATTCCTTCAGTCTCGGCACTAGTTGTTGTAGTTGTTCCAAAACATATCTTGCGGCAGATGTTGTCGGCGACCTGCAAGATAGTCCACGTACGCGAGTGTTGAGAGCTGCGGCGACGGTGTCCTTGTTGTCGTACTTCTTCTTCAAGATGTTGATAACTTCCGTGTAAGTGTTTTCCGTATCTGGTACAGTAGACGCAAGGCGTATTGGTTCACCCTCCAATGATGCACGGAGGTATGACAGCTTCTGGTATTCATTCAGATTACGGTTGTTGTGGATCAAATTGGTGAATCCGTTGAAGTATCTGCTGAATTCCCAACAGTCTCCCTTGAAGGTAGGAAGAGGGATGTCTGGCAGATGTTGATTGGCACTGTTGTTGGCGTTCATCAGTTGAACGGCTTGCGCGACTTCGGCGGCAAGGTTGGTCGGTATCGGCGGCGGCATCGCAGTTCCGGCTTGAACTGTCGTTGTCGATGGCACAGAAGTCGTGGCTCGTCTTCTGGCCTCGAGTGCGGCGGTCACGATTTCCTTTTGGACCTTCAAGTCAGCAGAAATGTATTCTGTCTCCATGCATGCAGCTTCCAGTTTATCTGTGGCTTCTTCCGATTTGACGTAGTACTCGTGGACGCTGTCGGGTGATTCGTCCTCATCGAGGCTTTCCATCAGCTTGGACATCTTGGCTTCGATTTTCTGCTTGAGTCGGTTGATATTGGCGTGAAATGCTAAGATTTGTCCTTCCCGAGAATGAATATATTTCCGCAATTCTTTACATTCATCGTTGGCTTCGGGATACTGTAGAGGTCGATGGACGTCCGTGTTGTCGGCCAAGAATCGTTCAGCTTCGTTCGTGGCCTTAGTGACTGCGGCTTTTGCAGATCCAATGATGGACATCTTGCAGAGTGGCGACGGAGGCACAGTTGGGACTGGATTCCTAGGAGTCTTGTAGCAGAGACTGCTTACAGAGCTTCAACTAGCAACCGACGTCCGAGTTCCTCTGGCGTGATCGGTGGCAAGGCAGCTGGCGTATCCGACAACGCAGCTGAGGCAGCTCCGAACTGGCGTTGGTGCGGCGCGGCTGAGGCAACCGACGTGCACGGGACCGAAGATGCGGCTGAGACAACCGACTCGACGTGAGAGCGTGGACGTGGCTGAGACAACCGACGTACACGGGACCGAAGATGCGGCTGAGACAACCGACTTGACGTGAGAGCGTGGACGTGGCTGAGACAACCGACGTACACGGGACCAATGATGCGGGTGAGACAACCGACTTGACGTGAGAGCGTGGACGTGGCTGAGGCAACCGACGTGCACGGGACCGAAGATGCGGCTGAGACAACCGACTTGACGAGAGAGCGTGGACGTGGCTGAGACAACCGACGTACACGGGACCGATGATGCGGCTGAGACAACCGACTTGACGTGAGAGCGTGGACGTGGCTGAGGCAACCGACGTGCACGGGACCGAAGATGCGGCTGAGACAACCGACTTGACGAGAGAGCGTGGACGTGGCTGAGACAACCGACGTGCACGGCAACGAAGATGCGGCTGAGACAACCGACTTGACCGAAGAGCGCTGACCACTTGTAGACGCGAAGATACCACCAGCGTAGAACCACAAGTCTATTCAGCAGGCGTAGCAGGACTAGGTGCTGAGTCAGCACTCTAATTCAGCAACCGAGGATAGCTGAGTCAGCTTCTCCTATACCGCAACCGAGGATAGCTGAGTCAGCTTCTCCTATACCGCAACCGAGGACAGCTGAGTCAGCTTCTCCTATACCGCAACCGAGGATAGCTGAGTCAGCTTCTCCTAAACCGCAACCGAGGATAGCTGAGTCAGCTTCTCCTATACCGCAACCGAGGATAGCTGAGTCAGCTTCTCCTAAACCGCAACCGAGGATAGCTGAGTCAGCTTCTCCTATACCGCAACCGAGGATAGCTGAGTCAGCTTCTCCTAAACCGCAACCGAGGATAGCTGAGTCAGCTTCTCCTATACAGGAACCGAGGATAGCTGAGTCAGCTTCTCCTATACAGCAACCGAGGATGACTGAGACAGTCTCTCCTTTGTAGCGGGCAGCAACCGAGTTCTTAGTTGGATCGGTGCACCATGTAAAGACACAGTAAACCTTTCCTTCTAATACTTTATTGGTCGGGATACCATTACATATTTCAGTTGCCTTTTAAAGCGTTCATAAATGGGCGGAGCTTAATATCAGCTGTTAATGTTGACATGTGACGTAATCGGCGAATAATAACATAACATTCTAAATTGGAATGAAATATATCATTGAAATTAGCAGTGATGTCCATGACAAAGGTTATCTAACATTATAGTAACTAAATATAGTATATTTAATGGTATGTATAATGATACAAATGGTAATGGTATAAGGTAATTTCATGGTGCAGAACACTAGTTCTGCACAGTTAATCTCTATTTCGAAACCTTATTCCACACATCAATATTGATTGGTCGGCCAATATGGCTCTGCGGTAATATTGAGATCAGTTGTATTAACTAAACAAATACCGGCAAACTGAAGATATGATCAGCGATGACAAGTAACATCGTTTCTATAGCGCAATCACTATTTCACATACATCTTACAACACATAATACATATCGACAGGTTATCTGATGCGGATCATGTTATCACGGATATCACGGCGCTTACTTGAACAAAGACGGAAATCGAGCGGCTTTGATCGATTGCAATTACTTTGCTAATTAACGGAAATAGGTCAAATTCACCATACTTATAGAGAATTTCATGGGGAATCGAATGCCGTCAACCGTTTGAATTTCGGCAAATTTTCGCGGAGTTATGACCTATTGAATGGACGAACTTGTTCGTTCTGAATTAGTGTGATTAATTACCTTGATCAATTAATTATAACATTGGCACTTTCCAATACAAAGCAACGATTAGGGGATACGCTATAGAGGTTTGTTCACTGATCAAAACCATGTACTGTTATTAGCTAATTAGATCAATTTACCCATGATATTGATCTGGTCAGCGTCGTGTATAATTAGCCCCCAAATCAACTATGTGTTATTTTTTATACTTTTATTCGTTTCACCTTCATTTTCCACTATTTATTAGCTATTCGAGTTATTTCCATCTCAGTTCCATTAGTTCGGTGCTGTTAGCTTATCAGCTTCACCACCTCACGCCATCGGTGTTTAGCATAGACTAAATTAGCATAAAGCAAATTTGCATGGTTTTTGTCTGAAAAAGCCTGTGCCACAAGGTTTTCGAGTATAAAAGCAGGCTAGGAGCCCAGTCTCGAGCAAACCTCGACACCTGGAAGACTGAAATGGAATGGGGTTGTGATAATTTTAGTTAAAATTATTATAATTAATAATTTCGGGTATACAACTGGGAATAATTGCTATAATTACTATACCAGAGCAGTAGTTGCCAATACGTTGTCTGGTTCTGACATGATTATACACACTAAGTAATGACGTGTGTAATAATAAGTCGACAATTAGACACATATTTTCTTAATAATACACGTAATTATCGATTAGAGAGTCTAATCGATGTAGCTGCTTATTTCGGTAGTATTAAGCTAATTATGCCGTCGAAGTTATGATGACGCCTGATAATTAATGACATTGTTAATCTCTATTTCGAAACCTTATCCCACACATCAATATTGATTGGTCGGCCAATATGGCTCTGCGGTAATATTCAGATCAGTTGTATTAACTAAACAAACTGGAACTGAAGATATGATCAGCCATGCTAAGTAACATCGTTTCTATAGCGCAATCACTATTTCACATACATCTTACAACACATAATACATATCGACAGGTTATCTGATGCGGATCATGTTATCACGGATATCACGGTGCTTACTTGAACAAAGGCGGAAATCTAAGCGTTTTTGATCAATTATAATTAGCTTGCTAATTAACGGAAATAGGTCAAATTCACCATACTTATAGAGAATTTCATGGGGAACCGAATGCCGTCGACCTTTTTAAATTTCGGCTAATTTTCGCGGAGTTATGACCTATTGAATGGACGAACTTGTTCGTTCTGAATTAGTGTGATTAATTACCTTGATCAATTATAACATTGGCACTTTCCAATACAAAGCAACGATTAGGGGATACGCTATAGAGGTTTGTTCACTGATCAAAATCATGTACTGTTATTAGCTAATTAGATCAATTTACCCATGATATTGATCTGATCAGCGTCATGTATAATTAGCCCCCAAATCAACTATGTGTTATTGTTTATACTTTTATTCGTTTCAACTTCATTTTCCACTATTTATTAGCTATTCGAGTTATTTACATCTCAGTTCCATTAGTTCGGTGCTGTTAGCTTCTCAGCTTCACCACCTCACGCCATCGGTGTTTAGCATAGACTAAATTAGCATACAGCAAATTTGCATGGTTTTTGTCTGAAAAAGCCTGTGCCACAAGGTTTTCGAGTATAAAAGCAGGCTAGGAGCCCAGTCTCGAGCAATCCTCGACACCTGGAAGACTGAAATGGAATGGGGTTGTGATAATTTTAGTTAAAATTATTATAATTAATAATTTCGGGTATACAACTGGGAATAATTGCTATAATTACTATACCAGAGCAGCAGGTTGCCAATACGTTGTCTGGTTCTGACATGATTATACACACTAAGTAATGACGTGTGTAATAATAAGTCGACAATTAGACACATATATTTTCTTAATAATACACGTAATTATCGATTAGAGAGTCTAATCGATGTAGCTGCTTATTTCGGTAGTATTAAGCTAATTATGCCGTCGAAGTTATGATGACGCCTGATAATTAATGACATTGTTAATCTCTATTTCGAAACCTTATCCCACACATCAATATTGATTGGTCGGCCAATATGGCTCTGCGGTAATATTCAGATCAGTTGTATTAACTAAACAAACTGGAACTGAAGATATGATCAGCCATGCTAAGTAACATCGTTTCTATAGCGTAATCACTATTTCACATACATCTTACAACACATAATACATATCGACAGGTTATCTGGTGCGGATCATGTTATCACGGATATCACGGTGCTTACTTGAACAAAGGCGAAAATCTAACGTTTTTGATCAATTATAATTAGCTTGCTAATTAACGGAAATAGGTCAAATTCACCATACTTATAGAGAATTTCATGGGGAACCGAATGCCGTCGACCTTTTTAAATTTCGGCAAATTTTCGCGGAGTTATGACCTATTGAATGGACGAACTTGTTCGTTCTGAATTAGTGTGATTAATTACCTTGATCAATTATAACATTGGCACTTTCCAATACAAAGCAACGATTAGGGGATACGCTATAGAGGTTTGTTCACTGATCAAAATCATGTACTGTTATTAGCTAATTAGATCAATTTACCCATGATATTGATCTGATCAGCGTCATGTATAATTAGCCCCCAAATCAACTATGTGTTATTTTTTATACTTTTATTCGTTTCAACTTCATTTTCCACTATTTATTAGCTATTCGAGTTATTTACATCTCAGTTCCATTAGTTCGGTGCTGTTAGCTTCTCAGCTTCACCACCTCACGCCATCGGTGTTTAGCATAGACTAAATTAGCATACAGCAAATTTGCATGGTTTGTCTGAAAAAGCCTGTGCCACAAGGTTTTCGAGTATAAAAGCAGGCTAGGAGCCCAGTCTCGAGCAATCCTCGACACCTGGAAGACTGAAATGGAATGGGGTTGTGATAATTTTAGTTAAAATTATTATAATTAATAATTTCGGGTATACAACTGGGAATAATTGCTATAATTACTATACCAGAGCAGTAGTTGCCAATACGTTGTCTGGTTCTGACATGATTATACACACTAAGTAATGACGTGTGTAATAATAAGTCGACAATTAGACACATATATTTTCTTAATAATACACGTAATTATCGATTAGAGAGTCTAATCGATGTAGCTGCTTATTTCGGTAGTATTAAGCTAATTATGCCGTCGAAGTTATGATGACGCCTGATAATTAATGACATTGTTAATCTCTATTTCGAAACCTTATCCCACACATCAATATTGATTGGTCGGCCAATATGGCTCTGCGGTAATATTCAGATCAGTTGTATTAACTAAACAAAACTGGAACTGAAGATATGATCAGCCATGCTAAGTAACATCGTTTCTATAGCGTAATCACTATTTCACATACATCTTACAACACATAATACATATCGACAGGTTATCTGGTGCGGATCATGTTATCACGGATATCACGGTGCTTACTTGAACAAAGGCGAAAATCTAAGCGTTTTTGATCAATTATAATTAGCTTGCTAATTAACGGAAATAGGTCAAATTCACCATACTTATAGAGAATTTCATGGGGAACCGAATGCCGTCGACCTTTTTAAATTTCGGCAAATTTTCGCGGAGTTATGACCTATTGAATGGACGAACTTGTTCGTTCTGAATTAGTGTGATTAATTACCTTGATCAATTATAACATTGGCACTTTCCAATACAAAGCAACGATTAGGGGATACGCTATAGAGGTTTGTTCACTGATCAAAATCATGTACTGTTATTAGCTAATTAGATCAATTTACCCATGATATTGATCTGATCAGCGTCATGTATAATTAGCCCCCAAATCAACTATGTGTTATTGTTTATACTTTTATTCGTTTCAACTTCATTTTCCACTATTTATTAGCTATTCGAGTTATTTACATCTCAGTTCCATTAGTTCGGTGCTGTTAGCTTCTCAGCTTCACCACCTCACGCCATCGGTGTTTAGCATAGACTAAATTAGCATACAGCAAATTTGCATGGTTTTTGTCTGAAAAAGCCTGTGCCACAAGGTTTTCGAGTATAAAAGCAGGCTAGGAGCCCAGTCTCGAGCAATCCTCGACACCTGGAAGACTGAAATGGAATGGGGTTGTGATAATTTTAGTTAAAATTATTATAATTAATAATTTCGGGTATACAACTGGGAATAATTGCTATAATTACTATACCAGAGCAGTAGTTGCCAATACGTTGTCTGGTTCTGACATGATTATACACACTAAGTAATGACGTGTGTAATAATAAGTCGACAATTAGACACATATATTTTCTTAATAATACACGTAATTATCGATTAGAGAGTCTAATCGATGTAGCTGCTTATTTCGGTAGTATTAAGCTAATTATGCCGTCGAAGTTATGATGACGCCTGATAATTAATGACATTGTTAATCTCTATTTCGAAACCTTATCCCACACATCAATATTGATTGGTCGGCCAATATGGCTCTGCGGTAATATTCAGATCAGTTGTATTAACTAAACAAACTGGAACTGAAGATATGATCAGCCATGCTAAGTAACATCGTTTCTATAGCGTAATCACTATTTCACATACATCTTACAACACATAATACATATCGACAGGTTATCTGATGCGGATCATGTTATCACGGATATCACGGCGCTTACTTGAACAAAGGCGAAAATCTAACGTTTTTGATCAATTATAATTAGCTTGCTAATTAACGGAAATAGGTCAAATTCACCATACTTATAGAGAATTTCATGGGGAACCGAATGCCGTCGACCTTTTTAAATTTCGGCAAATTTTCGCGGAGTTATGACCTATTGAATGGACGAACTTGTTCGTTCTGAATTAGTGTGATTAATTACCTTGATCAATTATAACATTGGCACTTTCCAATACAAAGCAACGATTAGGGGATACGCTATAGAGGTTTGTTCACTGATCAAAATCATGTACTGTTATTAGCTAATTAGATCAATTTACCCATGATATTGATCTGATCAGCGTCATGTATAATTAGCCCCCAAATCAACTATGTGTTTTGTTTATACTTTTATTCGTTTCAACTTCATTTTCCACTATTTATTAGCTATTCGAGTTATTTACATCTCAGTTCCATTAGTTCGGTGCTGTTAGCTTCTCAGCTTCACCACCTCACGCCATCGGTGTTTAGCATAGACTAAATTAGCATACAGCAAATTTGCATGGTTTTTGTCTGAAAAAGCCTGTGCCACAAGGTTTTCGAGTATAAAAGCAGGCTAGGAGCCCAGTCTCGAGCAATCCTCGACACCTGGAAGACTGAAATGGAATGGGGTTGTGATAATTTTAGTTAAAATTATTATAATTAATAATTTCGGGTATACAACTGGGAATAATTGCTATAATTACTATACCAGAGCAGCAGTTGCCAATACGTTGTCTGGTTCTGACATGATTATACACACTAAGTAATGACGTGTGTAATAATAAGTCGACAATTAGACACATATATTTTCTTAATAATACACGTAATTATCGATTAGAGAGTCTAATCGATGTAGCTGCTTATTTCGGTAGTATTAAGCTAATTATGCCGTCGAAGTTATGATGACGCCTGATAATTAATGACATTGTTAATCTCTATTTCGAAACCTTATCCCACACATCAATATTGATTGGTCGGCCAATATGGCTCTGCGGTAATATTTAGATCAGTTGTATTCATTAAACAAACTGAAACTGAAGATATGATCAGCCATGCTAAGTAACATCGTTTCTATAGCGTAATCACTATTTCACATACATCTTACAACACATAATACATATCGACAGGTTATCTGGTGCGGATCATGTTATCACGGATATCACGGTGCTTACTTGAACAAAGGCGAAAATCTAAGCGTTTTTGATCAATTATAATTAGCTTGCTAATTAACGGAAATAGGTCAAATTCACCATACTTATAGAGAATTTCATGGGGAACCGAATGCCGTCGACCTTTTTAAATTTCGGCAAATTTTCGCGGAGTTATGACCTATTGAATGGACGAACTTGTTCGTTCTGAATTAGTGTGATTAATTACCTTGATCAATTATAACATTGGCACTTTCCAATACAAAGCAACGATTAGGGGATACGCTATAGAGGTTTGTTCACTGATCAAAATCATGTACTGTTATTAGCTAATTAGATCAATTTACCCATGATATTGATCTGATCAGCGTCATGTATAATTAGCCCCCAAATCAACTATGTGTTATTGTTTATACTTTTATTCGTTTCAACTTCATTTTCCACTATTTATTAGCTATTCGAGTTATTTACATCTCAGTTCCATTAGTTCGGTGCTGTTAGCTTATCAGCTTCACCACCTCACGCCATCGGTGTTTAGCATAGACTAAATTAGCATACAGCAAATTTGCATGGTTTTTGTCTGAAAAAGCCTGTGCCACAAGGTTTTCGAGTATAAAAGCAGGCTAGGAGCCCAGTCTCGAGCAATCCTCGACACCTGGAAGACTGAAATGGAATGGGGTTGTGATAATTTTAGTTAAAATTATTATAATTAATAATTTCGGGTATACAACTGGGAATAATTGCTATAATTACTATACCAGAGCAGTAGTTGCCAATACGTTGTCTGGTTCTGACATGATTATACACACTAAGTAATGACGTGTGTAATAATAAGTCGACAATTAGACACATATATTTTCTTAATAATACACGTAATTATCGATTAGAGAGTCTAATCGATGTAGCTGCTTATTTCGGTAGTATTAAGCTAATTATGCC
>JAANDG010001001.1:0-28589 GCA_036852015.1 Pelodera strongyloides | reverse complement strand
AAACCAATGACCAATTATCTTTACAGCTGGAGAAGTTGTCGAGCAAGAACAAGACGCTCGAGGGCGATGTTGCTGACCACAAGGAGGAAATGCAGAGAGTCGAATATCTCTCCACCCGTAACGATGCACTGGAAGATAAAGTGGCTCAGTTGGAGGAGGAAAACAGGAAACTCGCAGAAGCACTGACAAGCCAAGAAGGTGAGAGAAACTCCCACATCGGTCGTAGAGAAAACGTTAACGTAGCGCCACATAATGCTGAAGTTTTCCAAACCCCATGTGTCAGCTCGAGATTATTGAGATTACAGAGGGCGGAGGAGATGTCCAGGCGACCACGCGACGAATCGCTTCCGCGTGCACAGAACCGACAGAATGGCCAGTCCTTCAAGTACCAACAGGAGTCCGGTGGTGAGTATTCAGTGAATGATAGTCAGAAATCAGTAGGGAGTGTAGTCGGTAATGATTACGAGTCTAATAACGTTAATACAAACAATGAACGACAAAATAGAGTAGTGTTTGAGCAAGGTGTTACGGAGACGGGAACGCCTAGGAGACCGCGACCCGGTCCCACTCGAAGACAATCTGAAATGACAGGGGTTCCCTCATACTCTTGCGAGGGCCCCCTCACAATTTGAAAAGACAGGGGTTCACTCATACTCTTACGAGTACCCCTCGATTTCTAACGATGAGCATTACACAACTGGTAACCGCTATAGGGACCAGTTTTTGTCAGGTAATTCGGAACAAACGAACTTGTGGGAAGATAGGTTTATGTTTATGCAAGCAAGCCAATCAAAAGCGATGACGGAAATGGCCGCGGGACTAGCCGCTATGGCGGTCCCGGAACCACGAATTTGCAGCACAGACGACGAGCGGGAATTGCGAGCGTTTCAGTCCCAGTTTTCTTTGAAATATGGTATGCTGTCAGATGACCAACAAAAGGCAGAGCTATCTACGAAACTGACAGGGCGGGTCTTAGAAATATACAAGGCACTACCGAGTGCGGAGCTGGCAGGAGCAATTGAAGAGGTATTCGGGGCGATGGCTATGACGATGATAGGCAGATCAGCCGCATCCGCAGCTGCAGCGTTCTTGGATCTCAGTCACTTTCGGAAAGAAGCTGGTGAATACTACGCAAACATGTGTGCGCGACTGGAAAGGATGACCACGCAGGCGCATCCCACGTTACCAGCAGTGCATCTGCAGGCTGTACGGTGTAAGCATTTGTTGGAAGTGGTGTCACAATGGAGTGAATTCCCAACCCTCGTGAAACTATGCAACGGAACACAATACGATACTCTGAAGCGAGAGATAATCGAGCGCACCCAGATGAGGGAGCATCTGAGAAAATCCAATCAGAACAGAGTCGTTCCGCAGAAGAAGCCTACAGCGAAGGACGTGGAAGTTCGGAATCAGACGACACGGCAATCACCCACGATGAACACATGAGTCGCAGCAAAGTGTTCCAAGTGTTTCAGAATCGGGCACACAGCGGAATGATGTCGCGCGGGCCCCAGAAGACCACCAATCGCCACGAGCAGCAATGCGGCGCGGGTATCCGAGAACAAAGATCCACGACGAGGAGTGTTGAGAAAGTTCCTGGAAACGGATGCAATGCAAGTGTGTTCATTGACACAAGGAGACGCAGAGGGGTACATTGGCAAGCACACCGAGCTAACCACCAACGTGGCCGGAGTTACGATGGATGCATTAGTGGATAGCGGAACGCAAGTAAGCATCATCACCACGGGAGCGATAAAGAAATTGCATCGGAAGGCGCAGAGTTGGAAGACACGTGCAAGTGGTACGAACTAGCAGATACGGAATTACCACAAATCCTTACTGCTTCGCGACAGCCAATGAAATTCGAAGGCAGAGCCGAAATCCCAGTATCCCTTGACTCCCAAGAGACTTATGGAAAGTTCTTAGTCTTGAAGCAGAGTGAACCAATGATACTGCTCGGCACAAATATATTTCCAGAATTGAACCTGGAGTTACGACAAAAAAGAGTCGAACGGAACGTCGATCGACGCCAGAGTCGCTTTACGGACGTACGTGCCACGAGAAGCACGAACACGGTACCGGTGAAGACACCGCGGAATGTGAAGAAACAGGAAGCGACACTGTTCAGCGCACACGTGGGAATCGCGAACTCCATTTGTGAAGTTCAAGACTCATCAGTGGCATGGGTGACGCTACACAACAACAGCGACACACCAAGCGTCCTTCACGAAGGTGAACACATCGGAAGTTGGGACACTGAAGGTGTATATTCCGTCGAGGACCAGGCGCTGAGAATGTGGACAGCGACACCAGGACCGACAGCAATGTGTGCTGCGATATCGCCGGACAGGTCCGGGACCCTCAAAGAAGTGCTGGAAGAATGCTCCGAACAGATCCTCCCGGAAGCACTGGCGCAGATCGTGGAAGAATTTCAGGACGTGTTCGCCCTGAAAAACGAAGGACTTGGACGAACGGATCTCGTAGAACACACTATCCTCACGAACGATAATACACCGAACAGACAAAAACAACGACCGATCCCCGTTGGACTTCGCTCACAGGTGAAGGAAATGCTTGACGAGATGGAAAAGAACGGAGTTATCGCACAAAGCAATTCGCCATGGGCGTCACCGGCGGTACTTCAACGTAAAAAGGATGGAAACAACAGGATCTGTATCGATTATCGCAGGCTGAACCAAATCTGTGTCCAGGACGCGCATCCGTTGCCTAGCATCGACCTTCAAATACAGTGCCTGGGTGACGCAAAAATCTTCTCCACATTGGACTTAGTGGCCGGATACTGGCAAATTCCGCTCTCGGAAGAATCGCAAGAAAAAATCGGCTTTTGTGGTCCTCGATAAATTGTACGAATTCCACGTTTTGCCATTCGGGTTGGCCACGTCACCGGCATGTTTTCAACGATTGATGGGCACCATTCTTGGAGATATGATTGGTGAACACGTGTATGTATACTTGGATGATATATTGGTAGCTACGAGGAACGAAGAAGAACACATCCGTATACTGAAAGAGGTATTTCGTCGCTTCAGGAGACATGGTCTCCGATTCTAAGCCAAAAAGTGTGCCCTTATGGTTTCGGAACTGTCGTATTTGGGGCACAAATTGACGCGGGACGGGCTCCAACCGGAAGGCGACAAGGTGCAGGCAATCAAGGACTACCCGAAGCTACAGTCGCGAGAGGAGGTTATGTCGTTCCTGGGACTCTGCTGATATTACAGAAAATTCGTGGCTGGCTATGCGGCAATTGCTTACCCGTTACATGCACTCACCAGCAAGAACCAGCAGTGGGAATGAAGTTCGCAAGAGGCGTTCGACGAGCTGAAAAAGAGACTAACCACGATGCCGGTCCTTACGCAGCCCAGGTTCGATCTCGCGAGGTCAGGGGAACGACAATTTATAATATACACCGATCCGTCGGGAAAAGGACTCGGAGCAGTCCTCACACAGAAGGACGAGGGGGGTAACCTGAAGCTAATCTATTTCGCATCCAAGGGTCTATCTAAGGCAGAAAAGAACTATCATGTTACTGATGCGGAAGCATTAGCGGTAGTGTTCGCCCTGCGTAAATTTCGCCAGTTCGTGTACGGATTCCCAATCATCGTACGGACGACGGACCATCAGCCACTCACGAGCTTGTTCACAAGATCGAATGTGTCACACAGCGTATTACGATGGGCGCTCGAGTAGCAAGACTTTAATGTAAAAATCGAGTATATAAAAGGAAAGGTTAACTTGGTGGCAGACGCCTTAAGTAGGGGCGGTGCCGTACCTGACGACAAACACATCCCGTTGGAAACCTCTAATGTGTCATTTACACCTTGCAAACGGAGACGACTTGGCTGACGGAACTCCAGGAGGAAGAACCTTTCCGCTCGATAATGACACACCTGCGAGCAAACAACATCACGGTAGAAATACGCGTGCCTGGGAGACCGAAAACACTCCGGATCGCCGACTTCGTGATCAACGAGAACCACTTGTGCATCTTGGAGGAGAACGGAGAAGCAAGAAAGGTAGCGCCCAAAGCGAGAAGGCGCCCTCTAGTGGAGTCACTGCACCGGGGTGTTCGAGCCGGACACTTCTCAGCGGGCAAGATCATTCGACTACTGCAGAAAGAGTTCTACTGGCCGACACTACGCCTAGATGTGGAAAAGTGGCTCAGAGAATGTCAAACTTGCGTAACAGCGAACTCCAGTCCAACTCTGACCCCACCGCTACAACCAGTAGTAACCGATAGACCGTTTCAAATAGTCGAAGTAGATTTGATCGACATGGGACGCACGTCAGATGGGAATAGATATTGTTTGAGTAGCCTCGACCATTTCACTAAATTCGCGACGGCGTTACCTCTAGCAGCGAAGGAAGCGGAGGTGGTAGCGAGGGCACTGGTTTCATGGATGACCAACACAGGGCATATCCCAGAGCGAATACATTCCGATCAGGGTCGAGAATTCGACAATGCTGTACTGCAGCATGCCGAGAGGCTACTGGGAACCACGCACAGTTGGACCAAAGGATACGATTCGCGCGGGCACGGAGGAGTCGAACGACTTAACCGTATTTTGGAGCTTATGCTGAAGAAAACAGTCCAGAACCCGGTCGAATGGGACAAGAAGCTGTCCTTCGCAGTCTGGGCCTACAACAGTGTGCCACACAACACTACCCAGGAGTCATCTTATTTCCTACTATATGGACGAGACCCTCGGTTCGTCTGGGAAGGCCTGCCCCAAAGAGAGCAGGGAGTGCATCGAATCGATGTCGGAGAGTATAGAACGGAGCTAGTTGCGAACCTACAGATGGCCTGGGAAGCAGCGCACAAGGAGATGAAGAAAATGTCTGTGGCAATGAAGAAAAACTACAAGCGGTGGACCCATCACGGTTGCCGAAAGTTGGAGATCGAGTGCTACTCAGAGTTCCTGCCGAGAAGATGAACAGCAAGCATCCGAATTTGACCAACGAATGGAGGGGGCCATTCCGAGTAAAAGGAACAACGGAAAGCTCCGCGCATATCGGGAACATATTCGAAGCCAGTGAAGAACTCACAGTACCAATGGACGCACTGGAACTACTACCCGTGGAGATGCCAGACACACCTTGCCAAACAAAACATCGAAGGGGGCGGAAAGGGAAATCCAACTAAAGAACATGGACAATGACTTATGTACATAGCCTATATATAAATGTTTAATTTATATTATCTATTTTAGGGACGCCCACTCCAAGGTACTGACTGTCGACGCCGGGTGCCCATTGGACCCTATCGCGGTCTGTACCGACCCACAGTGCAGCATCCCAAAACTCGAGGCCCACGCTTAGCTTCACGGAGCCGTCCACTACATCGCAGCCCGAATTAAAACCCAAGATGGTGGAGAGGCGTTTTCTAATTGCATCAAACGTGTCAATGTTCCATTGCCAATTACCGAGGAGCATATGGGCAATGCCATCGCTATTATGTGTTATTGTAACCATTTCTCTCGTTACCTCCAGTATCTTTTCTCCATGTCTCTTTCCAATCCGTCTTTCACCATCAATCTCCCAGCTCTTCGTTTTCACCCTAACTTTAATACTGTTTTCACTACCATCATTTCTAAGTGGGCTACAGCCAACCAACGTGCCGCTTCGGGTATCCGCCGAGGACGCTGCTGATCGAAAAGGCTCTCCTCGGGAGCGCCGAGGACCTTAGGTGGAAAGAGGCACAGGGTAAAGCAGATAGTCATCATAATAACGACGCTGCTCCCAGCCACTCCCGAGGAGAGCCTTTTCGATCGGCTCCTCGGGGTCGCTATTACTCTCGCCCGCATCCTTATCAGCACTAAGCCGTGAGGATACGAGCCCGGGGACGGCCTCTTCTTTCAAAGGGTGGGGGGCATGTTAACCCAGGGGTGGTTACCGTACTGTGGGGTGCTACCTAAATGGCATATGGGCGTGCGTCACGTGCGGTGCGCGGGTTATCGATCGGTTACGGTACACTATTTTTTAGGATTTGTTCTTACTTTCTTTCGTGTTGCTGATTTTTTCTGTTGTTGCTGTTATTCTTGGCCTCGTGCCGTTATACGCTTGTCACTACCTGTTATTGTGACTTTTCTATAGTGAAGTAGTCGTCGGTACTAATATGCTTGCCCAAGACTACTAATTGTTGACTCATTGATTTGTTGTTGTTATAGTTACAAACCGGTATTATTTCATTTTGTACCAACGACTACCATCTCATTTGTTGCATTGTTATTGTTGTTGATTTGTTACCACGAAGATCATATCTCCCTCTGGTCATTTATTGTTGTTTGCCTGACTTGACGGCTCGTTCACAATTGTGACCCGTCACACTCTTCCCCGGTTGTTGTTCCTCGAACCGTCGGTGTGAAAAGTTAGTATTACCAGGCCCACAACTTTGTTACAAATAGTTATTTGCCACGTTATTTGTGAAAATATTGATTATTGATAAATATTTGTTCTAACGGAGTATGTTTTGGAATCGTGCGTTGCATACGCCAGACAAGTCAATTACCGATTCGTTTACTTCCCGTTACTGAAGTAAAAGAATTATTGGGACTAAATTTATGCAAATACGGTACCCTTATGAGTTGGGCTCGTCATAAAAAAGTTCCCCGGGGTGAATGTGGATAAAAATTAGTGTGTATTTATTGTAATAAACGCTGCTAATAAAAAATGACATGAAATCGTAAATATATGTTTATTTTGATTGGCCTGTCCCTTTAATACAATATACGGGGATTGGTTGTTTGAAAATCGATTTACGAATGTTTTCCTGGTTCTTAAGAACTAATGAACTTGCACACTGCGAGCAAATTTATCTGGAAAAGAGCGTTTTTGAAAACAGAATTTTTACCAGGATCGGTGATTCTGGCGGTGGGTGTCGTAGCCTAGTGGTTAACGCATGGACCGGTAATCCAGAAAACTAGCTGGGTTCGATTCCCGCTCGTCCATTTCCCAAATTTTTCAATCACTTTAAAATGTTCTCTAGGATCTGTTCGAAGATATACCTGGACCGCCATCCATACCGCTCCTTGGATGTACACACACATTTAAGTTGAACAATGAAGGTGTAGAAATTTTTATTAATTATTCTAAAAATATATCGAGTAGCTTAAAGTGGTAACACAGCCGGATTTGAAACGTAATTTGGACCCTGTATGACCAGGTTGTGTATGCAACTCCTGCGCGACACTCGCATTTTTTTAGTCTAATTATCATTTGTATGCGACATATGGGAGTGAAATTTGTCCATCACTAAAATTGACCTCACTCAGCAAATAAATCAAAGTTATGTTGGCACTCCACACTCTGTCTGTACCCTGGGTGAAGTACTATATGCTGGAAAATGAAGTTGCCATGTCAAGTTAAATTTTAATTTCAATTGTACTTAAAATCAGTTCTAGAGTTCACCTACCAACTGGAGGAATGGTATTTTAAGTACCTCTTGGCGCCGGTGCCTAGGACCGGGGTTGTTAAGGTTTGTGGTTTCCAAGGTTTTGCAAGTTAAGCGAGTGTGTGTGTGTGTGTGTGTGTGTGTATGTACATATGTGTGTGTGTGTGTATGTGTGTGTGTGTGTGTGTGTGTGTGTGTCGGTGTGTGTGTGTGTGTGTGTGTGTGTTTGTCTGTGTTGTGTGTGTGTTTGCGTGTGTGTGTGTGTGTCTGTGTGTGTGTGTGTGTGTTTGTGTGTGTGTGTGTGTGTGTGTGTGTGTGTGTGTGTGTGTGTGTGTGTGTGTATTGTAAGATTTAATGACTTCAAAGACTAAATAGCATAATTACAGGCGTGGATCGGACCCGTACCTATTGTCATCTTAGGAACCGCCGACGCTGTAAAGGTATATCATATTATAAAATGTTACATTATACACACCAGTAATAAAGAATATTGCGTCAAATCCACCACAAATAATTAGTTGTTTCATTTTTTCTCTTAGCATATCTACATCGTGAACTTTTTAGCATATCTACATCGTTAGCATATCTACATCGTGAACTTTGATTATTAATTATTAATCTTAACAAAATGCCTCATTTTTATGCAAAAGTTAAAGTGGTGTCCAATGGTGTCTGTTTTTTTTTGCCCTATTCACCGGCTGTGACCTCATATGAGCAAGTTCATAGACTTAGCTAGTCTCATATGCTAATAGTTATGTTATTGAGGTGACCTAGATAACAGTGACAATTCTTTGAACCTGACCCACATGGTTCACGGCAGACGTTCCCACATAGTGCGGGTTTGCAGGTCCGCACTTGCGGGAAAGTCTGCCATACCGTGCGGATATGCCTGCAGCCGCACTATGCGGGAAAGTATGCGCCCCAGAACATAGTTGTTTACCGAAAAAAATTAGAAATACGGTTTAGCTCCTACATAACAGAATGCTAATTTTGAACTTGTTTTAGCCTGTCCTAGAATGTTCGGATCTCATTGCAAAACCATCACAATATGACACACTCTCGCAGTGGATCGGAGAGGGACTTCTAACAAGGTATAAGTGATTTCGTTTGACAACAGAAGCCGCTCCAAAGACAATGTTAGCTAACACCCAAAGTTATTCTTCAAATTCGGTCCTCTCGCAAGAAGTCAAACCATCCTACAGGCCGCTAAAAGTTAGCTCTCCCACATCATGTGGGGTGCTACACAAAGACCAAAGATAGACTCCAACTCGAGCAACCCTTTTTAGTATTCTGATTTTTAGGTAGGGTTGTTTCGGGAGCTGTAGGTGTCCTATACCATACGAGTTTCCCACTAAATTTTCCTATTTTCCAGTACAAATAAAAAGTGGCATTCGCGTCGAAAAATGCTCACCCCGGTATTCCATTTCAACGTCCTTCAAGCGTACTATAAAATATTCGGACGGCATGCTCAGGTTTTGTTTAGTTTCTTATTTTCTGGGCATTCTAAAGTAATGGGGTTGTGTTTAGGAGGCGTGGTCCAATGCGATGCGTTGAGCACGTTAGTTGCTGCGGCTCGTCGGCTTGACTCAGATCACATTTGTCTTCGTACCAGTCTTCCTACCAGTCTTCGTATACCTATCTTCGTGGCTTGGTACCGTGGCTGACCAAGCTTTCTGGAACCAGCGCCTTGCCGGAACCAAAAACTTAGAGCCAGAGCTGGCACGGAAGTTCTTCAAAAGAATCATCTCTTGGGAACACGGTGTATCGTTCCTTTTACCGTTAAAGCAAAATAAAGAGCCGGTTTTTGAAACACCGAGTACGAAAGTATTCTTAGCAAATGCCAAGGAACATAAATTAGAATAAAAAATAGAACCCAATTAGAACCCAAATTGCATGTGCAGAAGAATAAGAATGCAGCTGTCCACGTTACTTCAAAAAAACCCAATATTCTATTGGGTACATTTTTTCATTCCATACATAATACATTTCTCGGTTCAGACTCTGGTCGATGTCATCGACAAATACGCGGACAACAATGAGACATTTGACATGTTTAATTATTTGAAACGATGCACGTTGGATGTTATTTGTGGTTGGTAGATTATTCTCCATATCGGTTTTTTTTTTGAAAATATTCGGTGCTACATCGGGGTTTCCACTTTCCTGTGAACGGATGGTTACAACTAATTGTAAGATAAGCAAATTTTAAACCATTAGTTTAGTTTAAACATGCTAGCACTAAAATAGCACTTAACCTATACTTTCCATTAGTGTCCAGAATTATGCTTGATTTATTTTCGACCACAATTCATTCTGGAAGCCTTTCTTATCATATCAACGAAACGTAGACTAGGAATTAGATTGTAAGAAAGAGCTTCTGGCCAAGTTTATGGCCAGGTTATAATTCTCTGATCTGATAAGAATGTTGCATAAATACCATGTGAACAGTTAATAAATTATTCGGCACAACAGGCTTGGTTTCGGGTGGTAGCAGACTAATACTGAGCCAGTACATTTGGTGCACCGTCCACTACCCGGGACGTTCCCCACCCGATACTACCGTGAACACTGCGCGGACGAGTGAAAAGGCGGTCACAAAACTTCGCACCACCCTCGACGCATTCGAATTGTCATGCGAAAACTATGCTGATCGAGCACAACACGGCCATCTGATTACGGAGCTGAAGAACGTAAAAGCGACAATAGAAGTCCAAATAGAAGCATGCAAACCAAACCTCGCGTACCCTACCAAGGCCGGTTTCACCAACATTTCCGTGTGAAGTAAACAATCAATAATTGTCTGTTTCTCTGCCTTTTGCGCTCTATTTCACTGCGCACGGTAGTGAAATGTTGGTGAAACCGGCCTCAGAACAGGAACGCGACCTACGAGAAGACAAGTAACTTGAAGAGACTATCAACGCTAAAAACGCTCTCGAGGACATAATGGAACGAGAAAGTGCGTCGCTGGTGACTCTCAGACAGTTCACTACCGCTTCAAGGACGCCGTTGATCCAACAACAACAACTGCCCCTAGTATCCTCGCCAATGTCGCGGATGATGATGAGCTTATCACCACTGGCAGGATCAACCAGGTATGTTTCGAATCTACGACGCCTGCCGCCGTTGATTCGCAGCGAGCCCATGGATTTGGAACACAATCACTCAAATCGCCAATAACCTGCCGCCAATAAATTATTCGGCATAACCGGCTTGGTTTGGGGAGGGGGGGGGGGGGGGTAACAGACATCGCGTCAGTACATTTGGTGCACCGTTCGGGAATCGAACCCGGTCCGCCCGCATGGCAGACGATCTACCACTGAACCAAACATGTCCAACACGAGCTGGAAAATTGCCAAGATCATCACTATCTTCCCCAGTACGGACGGGAATATCCGAAGCGTAGAAGTACAAACAGCAAACGGAAGAACTTCGAGAAGATCCATCGCCAAGTTCACCCTCTGGAGCTATGTACCAATAGCGAAAAGAAAGAAAATACGCAGGAGAAATCACCATGCATACGAGAAGAATACAAAGGGCAGTGCATTTTATGCGCAGCCAGCCCACGGAGATGTCGCTGAAGCTGAAGATGGAATACAAGCACTCACAATCGCCAACAACCCGATGTCAATAAATTATTCGGCACAACCGGCTTGATTTCGGGGGTCACAGACATCGCGCCAGTACAATTAGTACAGTCGGTGAAACATTTCATTAAAACACGTAAGGAAGCACAGGACAGACGTAGTGTTCCGCGTACCGCGTAACTCTATAAAGAACAACCGAGGTACCGTAACCGTACCCGTAGGGTACAGCCATTCCCAGAACCTGCACATCAATACCGAGTTACCCTTTGACCTTAAAGGGATTTATGACTGTTCGCGGTTGGTGTTATTGTGTGCTGCGGCGGTTGGTGCCGATTGGTTATGCTCACGACGTAAGCTAACGGATGCTGCTATCATCACTTTCGTTCCATCCCTTCTTTCTATTGGAAGCAGACTTTAATCAGGTAAACTTATTATTTATTGTGTGTCTTTGGTGATTGGCATTTATTGATTGTGTCTTTCTCGGATTTGCAGTAATCCTCTTGAAGTGCATTGTCAATTACGATTGTTCTATTGCTTATCTTCAGCTGATGCACTACTCTCTATTTGGACCGTCTTTGAAACCAATGCGGACTACAACTTGTCCTTAACACCTTGAACACCCTTGATAAATGATTATGATTATCGATGTTTGTTTGTGAACGATGCTGGTTGCTATGTTTTCTGTTTGACATATGTTTACTGGAGGTGGCAATTGGTACTTCCTTGGCTCCAGCAAAACATTGGTGCACCGTCCGGTTGGACGCATAACCCTAGCCTTAAATCTAAATAGCATGAAAGCCGCATCGTTTCAACAAACATTGTAACGTAGGATAGTTTTCAGGTTTTTTACCCCCCGGAACTGGTCAGTCAGGTCATTACACTGATTTAAAGGACCAGTTTTGCGCTGGTGTTAACACAGAGAGGATAACGAAGACTCCCGAAAGGGAAGAGTACCTTACTCATGTGTGATAAAACCCAGATGGTTCAGTTTGCCAGACTAGCAAACTGGGCGCAGAAGCGAATAGGCCATTCACTTCAGGGGACTGAAGAAAAGACCAGTAGAAAAGAAACAGAAAGCTAACATAATGAGCAAAACCACCATCGAACAATCACCCAATGTAACACAAAACACTTACTGCGTTCCGTAACACTTACCGCTTTATAAAAAATTTAGATTGCAGACCCTAACAATTAATTGCAATCATTAATCCTTTTTACTGTCATTCCTATAATAAACTTTTTTTTTTCAATTTAGCACGTCGACGTTACACTACAACATCACCAAAACACCCGCGGAATGATCACGATCACCAGTCGAAATTGTCTCTAATCGGCATGCTCAATACCCTCGAGGATCAAATCACATCAGAAAGCATCGCCCCTGGAACCACATCAGGAATCCCGTTATAAGGTATCCCACCAAATCATTATCACTATTGACTATCATTATTTGGATATCACACTGTTATAGACTTATCACTGACTAAAATCTAAATTACAACGTTAATTGATTAACATCTGTGTACAGTATAGTATGTACATTGTCACTGCAGAGGCAATCTGTCACAGAAACTACCATTAGATGCCACCACAATTAAAAAAAAATCAATTCCTGTTAATCATTATCACTTTTAGATCCAACACTGAAACACGGTACCACACGTAATGATCAAGGAGAATCAATCAAAACATTGACGATTGGGTCACGGAAGCGGAGTTCCAATCAAGAACATTATTAAATGAAATAAAACGAATAAAATGTTATCACTGATTCAAATCCCAATCACAGTACAAAAAAAAACAATCAATTATGAATCGCTTGTATATTGTTTTCGTTTATTGTATTAATCATGAAATCAAGTGCAAGGTGTGGTTCGTCGAATTATCCTCGTTTCCTCATTGGATGTTGAACCGCGGTTCTGTATTGTTCGACTCCGACTCTGGCGTTCGGAGGGATTCGCACACCTCTGGAGTCAGACAACCGAATCCTAAAACATGAAGTTTCAGATGGCGTTTCGCTCTGCGAAAGGCAATGCTGCAAACGCGAAGGATCGTATTCATGACATGGAAGACCCTAATGGTCAGCAGACTATAGCAAATCGATTATTGAATAATCGCAACTATTCTTTAGCAATAGTAAACAGAATAACATCAAACCACGATCAATCAAACATCACAAATGGAACACAAAACTCACTTGTTGACGATGTATCCACCACAGAGTCCAGTGTTGACCATGCGGCATCCAGCGATGTGTTGAATGTCGTTTCTCATCATGTAAACGGATCTGAAAGAACACAAAATAATCCAGCACTTATCACCTGCTCAAGTCAAATCAACCATCACACACCTATTTATTAACACTCCTAAATTCCTTAATATCATAGGAAGCGTTAGACATCATAATCAGATCAACACCATCATTCCCAGCAATACTACGCATATGCGCTCAAATCAAGCAACCACTGACAACCACAATTCTTCTTATCGAAGCCATACAGAAAACAAAACAATGACTGAATTAAACAAACAAAATCAATTGCTCAACGGAATTATTCGCCTACAACAAATCGAGCTTCAAACATTACGAACAAAAATCAACCATCTCTATCAAATGAATCATTTCCATAACCACCAGCAGACTACTGCACCACCATATCCTATTAACCAAACAGCAGGCCACAGTCAAATAACATATCACGCATCAGGAAATGGAGAAACTCGTTACAATCAGCACGCAATGGAAAATCAATATCCATTTGGGCAAAATAACACTAATACATATCAAACAATCCTACCTCAACAGAAACATGATGTGTTTCCACAATTAACCATGCAGCCCCATTCGACCACACGTGAGACGTCGGAAGGTCATAACCTAGAAAATGCAATTATTCATGGACAACAATATCAAAACGACAGCTACAATATTCATCGAGAACAATCTTCATCAGATACTGATGAATCCACATGTGACCAATCACAAGATGATTATACACCTCGACCAGACGGCCATCATCAGTATCAAACAAACGACTATCACGATGAATCAAACACAGATAGTCACAATCAGTGGCCTCAGCCTCAGCTGCCTAACTATTTAAACAATCGCAATGACGAGATGAATTCATATGACACAGTTTGAAAATCATTAGAAATCAATCGAAACAAAAAATAACACTATGATATAAGGATAAAACAAACAAAACTATCACTTACTAGATAAACCTGTTCCTTATACGAGTCCATCCAACACAATCAATTGCTTCGATACCACCCAATTCCAAGCGAATGTGAATCCATCTAAACACACAGTTCATGTTATAAATCAATCAAATCGCCAATAAACCAAACAAACAAGCAATCACAGAAACAAAACACATGATTTAAGCGAGAAATACTCTAAATACGCTGTTCGTTTCATCAGAACACAAACAACAATCAACGGTTAACAAACCGTCAAGCAATTGTCGCACAAAAGACGAGAAACTTAACAACAGTTACTGAGGTGCACCTATCAGTCAAATAGGTGTTAAAGAAACACGAGCAATGAAAAATAAAAAAAATTGCCAAACATCATACCTTATATCGACTGCTTGGGGCTTGGACGTTCATCGACCAATTGGTGGATCATTTGCATCGTCATGCAGAACCACAAAACGCAGAAGCCTGAAGCTATCATTCGTTAACTATCGTATCAAACAGTCTAAATACCTTCAAACAAGCAGAAAAATAAGCTAGATTTAACAAAACATAAATTCCTATGAACTCTCGAAGGAATCCGGCAACGAAAACACTATATAATGATTGCAACACGGCTAACGATAAGCTTAACAAAGAAAGAACAAACAAAAACATCTAAAACAACAACCAAAACATCATTTCTTGCCGAACAAAAAAAAAAATATTTTTTCGAAATCAATCAATAATTCGGAAAACAATGACGCCGCGACGCGCAACGCGACGCATTGCTACGGTAATATATCCACTATTTAGACACAATATCACACCGATTACAGTACATTACTATTTTATTTAGATTATAATTTTACACCACTATTATATTGCTTTCGATTACATCTTATTTTCATCATATCACATAAAACTGCTACAATCACATACCGTTATTATGAACACAAATTCGGTTCTTAAAAATACGAACACGTTCTTTTTTCCTCGAACCGAACAAACAAATTTATTTATCGTATAATTATCATATTGATCTTATGTTATTTCGAATCGAATAAATTCTCTTTCTTTCGAACAATTCAATCTTACTCATTAAGAATATCTATAAATGACTAAACATCTTTCCTACCATCATTATTCTTACTTCTAAACACTGAGTCTTCCTTAATTATCACCCATAGCATCACGCTCTTCTTTCTCATGCCTATTATGTTATGAGGTATACTATAGTGTACCACGTTATTACTACAAGTCTGCTGCGTCCCAAGATCCATGCAACTAAACGTTGTTCAATAAGCACTTGCCTACCCACCTACCGTATTCTATCACACGTATAAATACTACTGTAATAAAACAAACAGTAGGACCACGAACACAAATACACGATTCGGTTGATCCATCACTACACTTATCAAGGACCACTGACATTTTGCTTCGTAACATTTTCAAGCGGTTAACAACTTTCTCAAGTTCGGAGTGTTCCGCGTTCCGCGCAACTCTATAAACAACCACGGTATAACAACTTTCTCAACTTCGGAGTGTTCCGCGTACCGCGTAACTCTATAAAGAACAACCGAGGTACCGTAACCGTACCCGTAGGGTACAGCCATTCCCAGAACCTGCACATCAATACCGAGTTACCCTTTGACCTTAAAGGGATTTATGACTGTTCGCGGTTGGTGTTATTGTGTGCTGCGGCGGTTGGTGCCGATTGGTTATGCTCACGACGTAAGCTAACGGATGCTGCTATCATCACTTTCGTTCCATCCCTTCTTTCTATTGGAAGCAGACTTTAATCAGGTAAACTTATTATTTATTGTGTGTCTTTGGTGATTGGCATTTATTGATTGTGTCTTTCTCGGATTTGCAGTAATCCTCTTGAAGTGCATTGTCAATTACGATTGTTCTATTGCTTATCTTCAGCTGATGCACTACTCTCTATTTGGACCGTCTTTCTTTGAAACCAATGCGGACTACAACTTGTCCTTAACACCTTGAACACCCTTGATAAATGATTATGATTATCGATGTTTGTTTGTGAACGATGCTGGTTGCTATGTTTTCTGTTTGACATATGTTTACTGGAGGTGGCAATTGGTACTTCCTTGGCTCCAGCAAAACACGTAGTGTCACCATTTTTTTAAAGGGACAGGCCCATCAAAGTAAACCTATATTTACGATTTCGTCTTAATTTGTATTAAAAGTGTTTATTACAATATATGCAAACCAAATTTTATCGACATTCACCTCGGGGAACTTTTTCCGACGAGCGCATCCACAAATGTATACCGTTGCATGGCCCTTCCTCTCGTTGTCTATCCGCTCTGGTTGTCTGCCCCTCGGTTTTTTCTCTGGCGCTTCTTTATTGAGCATACTCTCTCATGCGTAATTTTGTAACTGTGTTATAAATAACATACGCGAAGTAAAAGAATTATTAGGACTAAATTGATGCAAATACGGTACCCTTATAAGTAGGGGCTCGTCGTAAAAAAAGTTCCCCGGGGTGAATGTGGATAAAAATAGTGTGTATATATTGTAATCAACGCTGCTAATAAAAAATAACATGAAATCGTAAATATATGTTTATTTTGAGGGGCCTGTCCCTTTAAGATAATTTTTCCGCTAGATTGCTTGCTGTCAAGTTTTTGAGAATTATTTTTGCGATATGAGTTGATTTTGCTATAAGAGGTTGTGCCAATGTACACTGTATTGTGGCATGACTCATAGCATGGCATGACTCACTGTATTCATAAAGTTTTGAATATTATCAAAACACATGTTTTAAAACACTATAGGTTTTCAAAACACTATTATGCTTGTTTGCGGCTTTTCATTTATTTCATGCCCACTGGAACATGCTGCCTATTGTAGTAATTAGAATAGAATCCTACTGTAGCAATTAGCATACTAAGACTGTTACAATTAGCATAGTCGGAAAAGTACTGTAATAATTTGCATATTCAGAAACGGCAATGGGAACCCAAATCAACTGTCAAATTGGTGAAAACGCAGAGTACGTAAATGCGGTGGTGCGACTTGGACAACTAGTTTGGAATCACGAAAGGTAAGAATATACTATTAATATATTAAAAGAACAAAATGCGCATACAAAAGAATGGGCCTCGCGCCGTTTCGACCCGGTCACATACGAGAAATTTTACCATGGTGGGGTGGAGTTTGATTGATTCGTGTTTGGATGATGTGCGTTACGCTCAGGAAATAAGATTGGTTCATTAGTTCACGTTCCCATGCACTGAGCCGTCTCACATCCTGACCTGAGCCCCCGTCTCACAAAAGCTGTAAATAGGTTGCATCTACGGAATATGTGTGGCGTATATAGTATCAGCCGTGCGAGTCGGCGGCGCTCAGCGATTTTTCCTGCGTTCGGCGCTACGATAACATTTAGATTCCCCTGGTTATGGCTCCGACCAATCTGGTATCTCACTGGAATCGGGTATGAATTCGACAAAAATGTGAAAATCGCCAACGATTTCACGAAAAAGGTATTATTTTCTAGATCAAATTAAAGGTACAGGCCCATAAAACTAAACCTATATTTACGAAATGCTCATAATGTATATAAAGCATTTTTATTACAATATATAGAAACCAAATTTCACCTACTCTCACCCTCGAGGCCTTTTTTCGATGCGCTCATCGTATATGTATACCGTAAAACTGCAGAGATCGAAGCTGTCTATGCAAATGTATCATGAAATTAAAATGCGAGCCAAATTTGCATATACACCTTGGAAATCTGCAGCTTTACGGTATACATATACGATGAGCTCATCGGAAAAAGTTCCCCAGTGTGAGTTTAGGTGAAATTTAGGTGAAACACAAAGCTTTGTAATCAGGAAAAAAAGCAGTTGCGAACTTGAAACGTTTTTCAGAAATCAAGAAAAAAAAACATTTGAGATTAATAATTTTTTTAGGTTATTGCTGATAGGAGTCGCGAGCTAGAAGCTGAGGGCTTTATGAACAAACTGAACGATCTTACCGAGGAGGATATTAGGTGAGGGATGCACTGATGAAACAAAGGTGGTGCTCGCGCGGCGAGAATTTCGCTCACGTTGCGAGTGCCTGGCCCGAAAACTGGACGAAAATGCAAAACGCGATGCGGGACCGGACTTCGCATCATCCCTGCCAGGCACGTGGGCCAGGTCATTGTGGTTAGATACCCAATCAACTGGACAAAGTCTGACGAGCACCTAGCGTGAAAAATCGAAAATTCCGAAATTAGGAACCTGGTCGAAGCGAGTTCAAAGAGCTTTGAAGTCTATATGTCTATAATGAAGTTATAAAGAGTACAAAGACCCCGGAAAAAAAACTAAAAGTAGACGACAATTTCGCCGTGTACGGGTAGTAACACCCACAATTGTTTGTTTCTATGCATATAGAAGAACGAAAAACGGCTAGGCGTGCTTATTTTGCTCCTTTAGAATCTTATTATATAAAGTTGGGAGCTTTGTTTGTGCAGTTGTTTGTACGTTTGGATGATGTGCGTTACGCTCAGGGAGTAGGATTGGTTCAGTAGTTCACGTTCCCGTGCACTGAGCAATCTCACTTCCCGGAGCGCCCCTCTCACAAACTTCCAAAAAAGGCTGCATATATGGAATATGTGTGGTGTATCGTTCGGGCGTTTCCGCGGCGCTCAAATTACTAGGTGTAAACTACAAAGAACATGCAAATCTAGAGCAACAAAAGAAGGGACGAAGCGAGGATTTTAGCATATGATCTTTGCCCTAATTTTTTTAACTGATTTTTAATCTACGTTTCACGTATGCATAAAATAAAGTAAATTTATTTGAAAGTCGCCTCGGGCGGCCCGGCTGGTATTTATATAAAGGACTTATATCGCTGTGATTTCGAAAAAAAAACAGAAAATTTCAGAAAGAATAAGCTCTCGTTCCTTGATTTGCTCATTACAATGCAACAAAGGGACGGTCTGTCTGATGAGGATATACGTGAAGAAGTCGACACATTCATGTTTGAAGGTACACGTTTTTCCAAACACTTTTTCTTGTAACTTGTAAGGTATGTCCCGGGGGCCGGTGGCCACCTGTCCATCTATTTTATGCCTGGGATTTTCAACTCCTTACGAAGATACTTCGGTACATACGTTACGAGGAATGCTTTGAGACGTAGTTAAGATGGGAAAAGTTTGAAGAATTCCAAAAAAGGTCGGTTCGAGGCGGAAGCGCAAGAAAAGTTAAGAGATAGTGCCAAAATGAGAGACGACAAACACTTGCCTGAATATCCTGCTTTTCATCATAGATTTTGGTACGAAGGCAAATTTTCTTCGACTGCGTAGTAATGGCCTGTGGAAAAAACAAGATACTCAGACAAGTGTGTCTGTTGTCTCTCGGCACAACTTTTCTTGCGTTCCCATCTTGAACCAACTTTTCTCGCGAACTTTTCTACTTTTGCCAACTCGAATGTGCCTTTACACCCAGCACGCTTCAATCCACTAACCTCTTGTTTGAGTCAGAGTTATCCACTAAATAGATGGCACACATTGGAAGTCACATTTTTCATATTAGTTGTTCAAAACTCGTTGACGGCAACTAGTTATCAGATTCGTTTCAATGAACTATTAAAGCGAGATGTACACTACTTCGCGTAATGACTCTTATTTTTTCACTACGATTACATTGCTCGCATTTTTTTATTATGCTATTCACTTACACCGGCACAACTTTACTAGTTTATTTATTGATTTATTAAATAACACTACAGGCTACATGATGTGCATTACAACAAATGATATGCTGAAGAGAAAGTAACGTGACGAAGATAAATACAGTTTCTAAGGTTTACTATAAGATGTATGGTTAATTATTTGAATTTATATATTTGTAATTTAAATAAACTTTTAGGACACGATACCACTTCGGCAGGTGTTGGGTTCACTTTATGGTGGCTTGGCCAGTATCCCAGATGTCAAAAATTGGTTCACGACGAACTGGATATGGTATTTGGTAATACTTTATTGAGGGAAAATGTCACGCAAACTGTTTTCGTTGAAACTTGGTCACCACATGGTCACGAAATGGTCACACAAAAAACCAGTGAACCAAATGGATTCATCCGTGTCCTACGTAGGTTCATCGTCCCGTCTTCCTACCGCTGACGACCTACGTCAGCTCATCTACCTCGAGAAGTGTGTCAAGGAAGCTCAGCGCCTGACACCGTCGGTACCCTTAATTGCCAGAAAACTGGCACATGATGTCAAGATTGGTAGGTTTGTTCGATCAATTCTTCTTGCCAGATTTTAATGTACAATGACAGTTTTCACAAACGCCAAGTGTAGGAAACTAATTTCACTTTGTATCGGAATTCTGCTGTAGAAGTTTCAGGAAATACACGATTCACTAAAGTTGAGGTGATATAAACTAAATATGAAACATATACACAAAAGTGACAAAAGTAAAAGTAACAAAAGAGTAATACAAAAGTACACAAAAATAAAAGTTCGCACATAACTCAACAATCTGTCATCCTTATTTACGGAGCAAAAAAAATTCAATACCAATAAAAAAAATCAATAAATATTTAAAATTCAGCTCACTTCACCATACCTAAAGACTGCACAGTGGCGATCAGTCCAATGTCAGTGCACAGAGATGAAAGGGTGAGTTGATAAAGTTCCCCTGCCTTCGATTTTTCTTCAAAGAGTAGGTGCCGAGCTTCCAGAGGTTGTTCTCCAATAAAGATAAGACAGATCTTCATATATCTTTATTGCACCAACATTTCGTTTTAATTACCTAAGCTTGAGGAAAACACCCTGATGCTGGCGATTTAGCCGAAACGTTGGTGCTCAATCAAGCGTTGTCTTATCTTTATTGGGGAATAAGCAGGGGAGTCTGAAATCTCGGCAGGTGCCAACCCTTTAATATTATTACTACGCTGCACCTCTCTAATGGAGAGACCCAGCTTGCTGATTCTTCGATTTTACTCATATTGGATTTGACACCTTTTGCCAAAAATTAATCAGGCCAACTGGAATTAAAATTTATTAGTAATAACCCCATTCCCTTCTTTGTACGTTCTTTGTTCTTTGTGACAAACACGCGTGGGAGTGTCCGTCCACAAAATAGTTGGCTCATAGAGCCGCGCGAATCGCTAATCCATTTCTTGCGCAGCGTCGCCGTCGCCACCGTGGACGAGGGGTGCCTAAAATGGGCGAGCTGTGCACCAACAACTTATTGTTAGTCAATTATCCGCGGCACACCAAGGATATATATTCAGTTTACCTTACTTTATTTGTATGTCTTAGGTATGGCTAGCTCCTGCGGAGTTCCGCCCCGAGCACTTTGATGCAGAGGAGATTGCCAAGCGAGATCCCTACGCTTATATTCCATTCTCAGCCGGACCTAGGAATTGCATAGGTAATTTGTTCAGTTTCGACCACGTGATTTAAGTCACTTTAGGTTGTGGCACTAATAATAATAATGTTTATTTTAGTGGTAAGTTCCGAAGCCCAGATGCCAATGCAAGAACATGGACATCTTAGTGTAACTTTTGGTTTCATAAAGCCTGTCAAGAGCAATACTAAATACAGAAATTATTTTTGTGCAGTATGGTTTTCAGTGGTAGAAGCAGCTGTAAATATAGTTTTCACTTTTCCTAAGCTTTTCGGGCGTCGGGTGCAAAATTCCTCGGTAACTCTTTCGTCTAATGGCCGATGGCGAATTCTTCACTTAGAACTTATAATAAGATAAGGAATTCGAATCGGTAAGTTACTTCTTCTTATGAATTAGTTTATACAATTAGTTTACGTATTTTCCATCCAATGCGGATGTGTGCGTAAAGTTAACAAAAGTACAAACAAGTTGTTCCGATAAGAATGATTTCATCAACCACTGTTTGCGAAATTTTTCCTTTTCAGGTCAAAAGTTCGCAATTTACGAGGAAAAGTCAATTCTGGCTACCGTACTTCGACGATATCGCGTCGAGACCATGCAACCAGGAAACGAGAACCGCGCTATGCCCGAGCTTATACTTAAACCCGCACACGGGTTTAAGTTTCGACTTCATAGGCGCGAAGCGCAACCAGCCTAAACCCTAACCACTCTGCAAAAAAACGCCCAAGTGTGTTGCACATATCTTGTTGCACATTCTAGTGTAGTTGTTAACTTGTCAACACTACCCAAGCGCATTAAATTGGCTAGATGACATCATACCGTAGTGCTAGATAATGTTGTATCATACCATGCTTTATGACTGGCCGCATTTTCTCACACATGCATAGTGAAACAATAGAGTATCTCGAAAAAATCCACTGATTCAAGTTAAGGATAGTTTTCACGGGTACTTCAATGGATTCTTCTGTTTTTGTGTTCTTTTTCTATTTGTCGCATACTTTCTTTCATAATTAGTTTTCCCCTAGGCTACAAAATTAACATCATTCAGTTGCGAGTAAACGTGCGTGCGCAAAATCTATGGCCTTTCATTTTCAAGTTGCATTCGATAAATAACGCAGAATGCATATAAGTTATTCAATTCATTATTTCGCTAATCAATAAACAAACAAACAAAAACATTTAGCCGCCACTTTGGCGCTTTGTCATAGTAAAGTGTAGGAAACGAAGCAGCTCACAACTGTGTGTCCAGTAAAACTCAATGATATTGATTAGGAGAGAAATCAATGAATACTGACTTGGAAAATCGATAAATATTGATTAGGAGAAAATCAATAAATATTGACGTGGAGGTAAATCAATGCATTAGGGGTAATTGATATTGACCTGGAGAAAAATTAATAAATATTGACTAGGAAAAAAATCAATAATTGGAAGCTAAACAATCAATAACTGTTCTTCCGGTATATGTTGTCCATTCGATTGGTGTACTCGAATGTTCGAAAATACTGAACCAATCGCAAGAAATAGTGGGCGAACAGTGAGACCGCAGAGACTGAAAGAAGGAAATTTATGATTATTGATTGGGTATGGTTATCGATTTGATTAGTTAAAATCGGAACAAGCATAGGGATACTACGTACTACTCTTCAATTAGCTGCGCGCTAAGCTATGACTATGATGACCAAAACTCTTCCCCTATCGTATGCAGCTTATTGACTGCTGACAGTGAGCTGACTCTTATTAGCCTTGCTTGTCACAAAAGTAAAAATCATCAGGGTGAGCAATCACTCAAAATCGTATACCAAAAGCTCACCCGTAAACAATTTGTCGAATCATTCCGTATTTGATCAAGAATAACCGACGGAGTGGATGAAAACACCTGAATAATTAAAAAAAATATATATATAAAGTGTGCCGATCAATTAGTAAAGCAGTATAGCAGTCGTTTTTGAAACGGCCGTTATATCGCTCTAATCTCTAATAACTGCAGGGCTGCCAAGTACGCAAATTGAAAAGAGCCCTTTGGCGCCTTGCAGTTGTAAGAATACGATTTCAGCCAGTAAATCTGTATCACATAAGCATCTATTCATAATCATATAACATATCATACCAAATAAAGTTGAATGAGATGCATCCGTAGCAAAAATCCACACAGGAACGCTGCAGGCAGTCCAAAGATTAGAGAAAGAATTCCTAAAAAAACGGTGCAATTGAAAAAATCTAAAATTACCATATCACTGGAGTAGAGTACTGTTATCGATTGCTATTTTTTTACTATCGATTTACAAGATTCCGTATCATAATATATCGAAGTCACACACCTTTCATATAACACCAGCCGGCTACATCCATACTTATAAAACGTCTAAAACGTATATGAAAATCTTGTGAATGAGCCAATCACAATCACATATGAGTTCTTTTGCATAATGAGCTTCGATTGAGACCCCTTTTATAAGCCAGCGGGACAATTTATTCGAATCACTCACGGTTAGCGCACACTACAGTTACTCTTTTATATAATAACACGATATGCTACAGTATATCTAATATTCAAACACAGTATGAGCCACATTCTAAGAAAAAATAATGAATAAACATACGGTACGCCCACAGTCGTGATATCCAAAAAGCGGCTCTTGCCGTGTCCCAGGAGAGAACCTGTCTATACAGCCATATTCCCCCGGGACACCAAGTAAGAAAATAGGGGTGCAATTGTTGTTCGTATACGATATGGTTCTCCTATTAAGACAACAAAAAATATCAGCGGGATAAACGAAAAAGTCTAGCCGAAATTTAGTGCACATTTACTATAGTAATCCCCCTTTATCCAAAGTATAAATCATGCTAAATATATGTTTATTTTGATGGGTCCGTCCCTTTAACTTCAAAAGTAAAAGTTCTAATTGCACTACAGTTATTTTTGTTTTTATTATTAACAACAACACTATTTCTAAGACACGCGTGTTGACACTTTTAGTACACGCCGAGTCTTTGTTTATACTAAATTACTAAAAAAATTGGTCTGCTATTTGGACAATACCTCATTGAAAAAGTTCACCAAATGCTCTCACACCGCGTACTATTTTCATCAAAGAGTAGACCGTTTTATTGTAACATTGGTCAATTTTGCACCATATAGCAAAGTCTACAGGTAACAAAAATACGCCCTGATTTTATAAAAATATAGCAGCATCACTATTATATCTAACTAATCTAACCGTCTGTGTATTCATGGATCGCGGTACTATCTAACTGTTTTATCTACCTGTTTACCTCCGCGGCCTAATAGTATTGTTTATTGTACTTCTCTATTATTTAGATTTAGAACGTTCTTATATTTATAATAGTATTTGTTTATTATCTCTAACTGTCTGTACGCCTAGGATTCAGTATTATCTAGCTGTTCTATGTTCTAAGGTTCTCTTCAAATCTGCTTATATTCGGATCTCTCTTATCAAGTTCTCTTGAACTTACACATATGATCTCTCAGCTGAGTTGGTATCAGTCGGAATCAGTTTGATTTGCTTGTTTTTGTAAATTTTGTAGAAAAAATAACGAGTTCGTTCATGGACAAAGTATTTGATTGTAAAGTTCAATTTACCTTTCTTGTGGAAATTTGCTCAATTAATTTGTCCGTTAGTGTTAGGCTTATTAGGCCAAAGTAGGCCGCCTGGTTTATTATTCTGTATGATAGTGCTAGTAACTAAAAGTTAAACTTAAGCGAAATACCGATCGGTTTTTGAAACGCATGTGGACAGCTGATTTCTTACGTATTTATGCTAATTTGCTCGAATTTGGCTTGATTTTGTATTCTAATTTATGTTTTGGAAAACTACAAATAAAAAATTTTTCCTCAATTTATTTGTAAAGAATGTTCGGTATTTCAAATTATTTGTGAAAACCGCATTGCGTGAAGCCTCCAACTGCAGAGTTATTCCCCGGCAAAGTTCGGCTAGGTACCGTAGTCCAACGTCAAAATTGTTTTTTACGGTTTATATGCGTTTATTTGCATTTCTCTATATAAGAATGGTCAAACGAATAAAGATCATTCCGACAACTATTAAGAGGCGTTTGCAATACAAGAATGCCCTAAAAGCGAGAAAATTGATTCTGACTACGGTACCTGGCCGAACTCTTTGCCGGGGAATAACTCTGTGAGTTCTAGGCTTCAAGCAATGCGGTTTTCACGGTAATAATTCTGAAATTCCGGACATTCTGTGCAAGTAAATTGGGGAAAACTTTATTCTCATGGGCCTCTCCCTTTAAGCTGCATAAGAATGCTGGTGCACGCGATGTTTTTCAAAAAACGGCCGCTATTTCGCTTTAAACTGGCCTAGGCTAGTGCTAGCCCCACATTTGAAAGCCACTAGTACATACAGTTTCGTTCAGTTATTGTCTTCCGTACTTTTGTATTTTAATATTGTGGTTTATTATGTATGTACTTATTTTTGTACGTGCCTACAAATAAGGCAACCATTCCGCGTAGCATCTTTGTGTTCCGAGGCGCGGCTGTGCGCGATCTTGCTCTCAAATTGAACGAGAACGTCGCCGCACAAGCTTAAGTTTTTATTCTTGTTTCAGTTAACAAGTCATTATCTTTCAGATATGTTAGTGGTGGTGTTGGCTGTGGTCGCCATACTTGTCTACTATATTTACCTTAATTTTACGAAAATCCATCAATTTTGGATACTACATCAGCGTGCATGGGTTTGTTCATAGCTAGTTCTATGTTTATTGGTAGTTTTCCTTTATGCGAAATAACTACCAGTTTTTGAGACGCATCGGAACACCCTGTATTACCAGTTTTTGAGACGCATCGGTACACCCTGTATCTTATATCAATCTTATACAGTATATGCAAATAAACATAAATTTGAATAAAAAGCGAGCTAGAATTGCTGGCGATGCTTAATGCTGCGTTTCAAAATCGGTCGGTATTTCGCTTGAAAGGGACAGGCCCATCAAAGTAATCCTATATTTACGATTTCGTCTTAATTTTTATTAAAAGTGTTTATTACAATAGATGCAAACCAAATTTTATCGACATTCACCCCGGGGAACTTTTTCCGAACTTTTTTCGACGAGCGCATCCGCAAATGTATGTATATCGTTGCCTCGCCCTTCCGCTCGTTGTCTATCCGCTCTGGTTGTCTGCTCTCTCGGTGTTTTTCTCTGGCACCTTTTTATTGAGCAAACTCTCTCATGCGTAATTTTGTAACTGTGTTAGAACATACGAGAAGTGTTAACCCAGGGGTGGTTACCGTACTGTGGGGTGCTACCTAAATGGCATATGGGCGTGCGTCACGTGCGGTGCGCGGGTTATCGATTGGTTACGGTACACTATTTTTAGAATTTGTTCTTACTTTCTTTTGTGTTGCTGATTTTTTCTGTTGTTGCGTTATTCTTGGCCTCGTGCCGTTATACGCTTGTCACTACCTGTTATTGTGTCTTTTCTATAGTGAATTAGTCGTCGGTACTAATATTCTTGGCCAAGACTACTAATTGTTGACTCATTGATTTGTTGTTGTTATAGTTACAAACCGGTATTATTTCATTTTGTACCAACGACTACCATCTCATTTGTTGCATTGTTATTGTTGTTGATTTGTTACCACGAAGATCATATCTCCCTCTGGTCATTTATTGTTGTTTGCCTGACTTGACGGCTCGTTCACAATTGTGACCCGTCACACTCTTCCCCGGTTGTTGTTCCTCGAACCGTCGGTGTGAAAAGTTAGTATTAAGAATTATTGGGACTAAATTTATGCAAATACGGTACCCTTATGAGTTGGGCTCGTCGTAAAAAAGTTCCCCGGGGTGAATGTGGATAAAAATTAGTGTGTATATATTGTAATAAACGCTGCTAATAAAAAATGACATGAAATCGTAAATATATGTTTATTTTGATTGGCCTGTCCCTTTAATACAATATACGGGGATTGGTTGTATGAAAATCGATTTACGAATGTTTTCCTGGTTCTTAAGAACTAATGAACCTGCACACTGCGAGCAAATTTATCTGGAAAAGACGTTTTTGAAAACAGCATTTTTACCAGGATCGGTGATTCTGGAGGTGGGTGTCGTAGCCTAGTGGTTAACGCATGGACCGGTAATCCAGAAACCTAGCTGGGTTCGATTCCCGCTCGTCCATTTCCCAAATTTTTCAATCACTTTAAAAAGTTCTCTAGGATCTGTTCGAAGATATACCTGGACCGCCATCCATACCGCTCCTTGGATGTACACACACATTTAAGTTGAACAATGAAGGTGTAGAAATTTTTATTAATTATTCTAAAACATATATCGAGTAGCTTAAAGCGGTAACACAGCCGGATTTGAAACGTAATTTGGACCCTGTATGACCAGGTTGTGTATGCAACTCCTGCGCGACACTCGCGTTTTTTTAGTCTAATTATCATTTGCATGCGACATATGGGAGTGAAATTTGTCCATCATTAAAATTGACCTCACTCAGCAAATAAATCAAAGTTATGTTGGCACTCCACGCTCTGTCTGTACCCTGGGTGAAGTACTATATGCTGGAACATGAAGTTGCCATGTCAAGTTAAATTTTAATTTCAATTTTACTTAAAATCAGTTCTAGAGTTTACCTACCAACTGGAGGAATGGTATTTTAAGTACCTCTTGGCGCCGGTGCCTAGGACCGGGGTTGTTAAGGTTTGTGATTTCCAAGGTTTCCAAGTTAAGCGAGTGTGTGTGTATGTGTGTGTGTGTGTGTGTGTATGTGTGTGTGTGTCTGTGTGTGTGTGTGTGTGTCTGTCTGTCTGCGTTGTGTGTGTGTCTGTCTGTGTTGTGTGTGTGTGTGTGTGGGCCTGCGTGTGCGTGTGTGCGTCTGTGTGTGTGTGTGTGTGTGTGTGTGTGTGTGTGTGTGTGTGTGTGTGTGTATGGTAAGATTTAATGACTTCAAAGACTAAATAGCATAATTACAGGCGTGGATCGGACCCGTACCTATTGTCATCTTAGGAACCGCCGACGCTGTAAAGGTATATCATATTATAAAATGTTACATTATACACA
>JAANDG010001000.1:0-28925 GCA_036852015.1 Pelodera strongyloides | reverse complement strand
CCACGAAATACGGCGGAAATTCAAAGGTGTGTGCACTACTCGTACCTTTTTTACGTTTTTTTAATAAAAACATTAATAAAAATAAGAACTTTTTGTTTTCTGACGTGGGCCTGCCTCACTCTTTACAGCTGAAACTCAAAAAAAACCTACGCCTAATAGGCATAAATGAGAAGTATCCCGAAAGTACGGAAATTGGAGCAAAAAACAATGCCTAAAACTCACATCCGAAACCTTCTGCAAACTGGCAGCAAATTCTGGTATAGGCACTTAGGCCTTATATATGAGAAAATAATTTCCAGAATTTCAGTAGGAATTATGCTCAAATGATCTAGATCCGAAGAACTAATAGTAGATTGATCTAGCTGATCGTGCCCATTGACAACAAAATTGAGCCTTTTGGAATCTGGAGAAAGGTCCATTTCGTGGAAGCACTGAAATTTATTTATTTATATATTTATTAAATAACACCACGGGGTGTACATCACAATGAAATGGCGAAAGGAAACTAGTATGTAACTCATCGGTGTGTCGTTGATTAGCAAACAGGTGATTTGATAATAAAGCAATGGAAATCAAGCATCGTATGATATTTGGGCGATATTGCATTGTTACCTCGAAAAAATGGGCCACTAGATAAGAACTGAACGAATAGGCTTAGGCAAAAGTAAAGCAACAGATACTCAACAACTAGCACTTCACCCGTAATGGTATCTTCTTCAAAGCGTCAGGCGGTCAGGCCCATCTCAGGTGACACCTATTTTTTATGACAACATTTCATTTGATTCTCCGCCGTCACAAATGTAGTAGGATGCAATTTTTTCAGGTGCAATATTCACCCATACCCAACTATCTATCGCACTTGTCAGGCCTATTCGGGCTTAGTGGCCAATATCGCAACTGCAAAGCCCAATAGAGCATATTGCCCATATTGCGAAGGGGGCGCCACTACGATAGATAGTTGGGTATGACATGGTAAATTGCTGAATACTGAGTGAATATTGCTATATTGCACCTGAAAATTGGAAAAAAATTGCATCCTACTATATTATATATGAGACGGAGAATCAAGTGGAGTCATCAAAAATAGGTATCACCTGAAATGGGCCTGCATTACCAAACACAAGACATACGCAAATTACACCATCTATTTCTTTAACACAAAATACACCATCTATTTCTTTCCTTTTCATAATGGTTTGATCTTCCAACAAAAAAAAAACAATCTTTAGCAACAGTTCAGTTTGATGGAACTAATTAGTCTAAAGAACTCAAAGTCAGATAAAATGATCTATCGTGTTCAGTGGATATTTCGCAGCTAAACATGCTAATTTGCGTCTTATACGACAAAGAATTTTGATAGAATCCACCTATTTATATTGATGTATTCATTCCCACGAAACAATATAATGCACTAATCCTTTGTAAAGCGTGTTTATTGGAAACTAATACCATCATCTTTCGATAAAAGGAAAGTAATTGAGCACTTCATTCTCGGGAGCCTCTCGTGAGCGGTATGACAGATGGTTTTTTTAAAATGTCGGATAAATGCACTCCCATATAGTTGTCCAAGATTTACAAAGTAATTTTTAAATATAAAAATCAGCAAAAAGAATACTACATCTAGCTCTATACATTTACATATAATGCACTAATACACATGAGAATCTTGTTATTGAACAAACACAAATGTTTGGAAAACCTGTGTGCTAAACAAAAAATATATATAAATTGTATGCAGATGTTAGGTCCGTATTTGGTAACTTGTAAGTTGCACATTCGCATTCAAATTGACCCTCCTCCCTCCTCCACGCAATGCCGATGGGGTGATCTAGATGACTCCCCCTGGCCTCGGGGAGCAGGACCTTTGTAATCATTCCCCCGACGCAGTTGTTAGGGAATTACTCCCCAGGTACGAGGTACAGTACATTATTAGTCAGAGTTAACAACAGCCAGTAAAAGTATCAGACTTAAAGGTCAGGCTCATTTCAAATTACCCCTATTTTAGGTAACTCCATCGGATTCTCCGTTTCAAATATAGTAGGCTGAATTTTTTTCCAATTTGCAGTCGCAATATTCACGCAGTTTTCATCAATTTATCATGGCCAGTCATACCCAACTATATATCGCAGTTGTCACGCCCCTCCGCGCTAATTGGACAATATAATCTATTGGGCGTGGCAATTGCGATATTGGCCAATCAGCGCGAATGGGCGTGACAACTGCGATTGATTGTTGTGCATGACTGGCCATGGTAAATTGCTGGATACTGCGTGAATATTGCGACTGCAAATTGGAAAAAAAAATCAGTCTACTATGTTTGAAACGGAGAATCCGATGGGGTCATCTAAAATAGGGGTAATTTGAAATGGGCCTGACCCTTTAAGAGACGTTCATTTGTGCAAATTAATAGCTAGACTCTGAAGCGTTGGATCCCCCCCCCCCCCCCTCCCCACAAGATGTTCCCCAACAAGCTAATCAGCCTTTTTTCTGGAAAGCAGTACACTATACAAGTTACCTTATTCCCAAAAATTGCACAGATTCCGGAGTGACTCCATCCTACGTACTTACGCACCACATCAATTTTACTACGGCAACTTTAAAAGTTGAAGCGAAATACTGGCCGCTTTTTGAAACACATCGAGTAGACCAGCATTCTTATGCAGCTTATGCAAATGAACACAAATTAGAATAAAAAACTTCGAGCAAATTAGGTAAGAATTCAATTGTCCAGGATGTGTTTCAAAGACCGGCCGCTATTTCGCTGCTGCCGCATTGCTTGAAGCCTAGAACTCACAGAGTTATTCCCCGGCAAAGAGTTCGGCCAGGCACCGTAGTCAGAATCAATTCCCTCGCTTTTAGGGCATTATTGTATTGGAAACGCCTCTTTTTAGTCGTAGGAATCGTCTTTATTGGTGAGACCATTACTATATAGAGAAAGAATGCAAAATAACGGATATAAACCGTAAAAACGAATTTTGACGTTGCTGACTACAGTAACTGGCCGAACTGTTTGCCGGAGAATAACTCTGTGAGTTGTGGGCTTCAAACAATGCGGTTTTCACAGTAATATTTCTGAAATTCCGGACATTCTGTGCAAGTAAATTGAGGAAAACTTTATTCTCATGGGCCTCTCCCTTTAAAAACAAGTAGTGCAGAAAGTTGCATACACGATACACTGCTTCGGATTACAGCGTATGTCATGCGTTTCAAAACTCAAAACTGTCTCCATTGATTACTTTCACAAATGGTCCTAGTCGGATATTTATTTATTATTATTTATTAAAGGGTCAGGCCCATTTCAAATGACCCCTATTCTTGATGATTCAATCTGATTCTCCATGTCAAATATAGTATGACACGATATTTCTCTAATTTTCAAGCGCAAAATTCGCGCAGTATTCAGCAATTTACCATAGCCATTCATACCCAACTATTTATCGCAGTTGTAACGCCCATTCGCGCTGATTGGCCAATATCGCTATTGCCACGCCCAATAGAGTATGTTGCTCAATTAGCGCGAAGGGGGCGTGACAACTGCGATAGATGGTTGGGTATGACTGGCCACGGTAAATTACTGTATAGTGTGTGAATTTTCCGCTTGAAAATTAGAAAAATATCGTATCCTACTATATTTGACATGGAGACTCAGATGGAATCATCAAAAATAGGGGTCATTTGAAATGGGCCTGACCCTTTCAATAACACCACAAGGTGTGCATCACAATGAAATGATGAAAAGAAAGTATAATATAACTCGTCGTGTTGTCGTTGATTAGCAAACAGGTGATTTGATATAAAAACAATGGAAATCAAGCGTAATGTATTGGTAATGGTGTCAGGCATTTCAAGTTTTGCAAATATTTGCCGCGATCGTATGATATTTGGGCGATATTGTATTGTTACCTCAAAAAATGGGCCACGAGATAAAAACTGAACGAGTGAGCTTAGGTAAAAATAAAGCTATTACAACAGATACTCACAGTGAATACCCTCCATCCGCAGGCGACCTTATGCGCTACAATAAAATATCGCAGCGCCGCAAATGGCTTTTAGTGGATCAGCCATTCGATATTGGCAATTTTTTGCAAAACTATGAAGAAAAAGCTCACCAATAAAGCGTAGATCAACCAAAAATAAAGAATTCCTCGGTGTAACTGTATCACAATAAAACGAGACACAAGAATAAGCACGAAATCAGCAAGGAAAGAAATGTTTAAATTTAAATTGTCCTCGTAGCCGAAATAAGCAGCATTTCTTCAAATCGGAAACCAAGCATCAGGGGGTAATATAGGACCCTACCAGTTTATTCCCATATTCTGAAAGAAATAAAATTAGTGATACAAAGTAAGGTTGTACTCTGGAAAGTTAAACTCAATTGCACTTATATCTAATAGCGTGAGCAAATCATTTCTATCCATTGACTTTAAACGCCGGCTAAGAGATTATGAACTTGGTAATCGTAAAAGTTTACCTGGGAGTTTGTTTAGCCATTTTGCCGTACGAATAAAGAAACTGTGATAATAAGGATTCAGTTTTGAGAAGGGTACATGCAATTCAAAAGATGAAATACGACCTCTAGTTGGTCTCCAAGCATAATATTTACTAAATGAGATGGAGAGTTCTTGCCCCGAGTAACTTGAAAGCAAATGCAAGGTCTTGATTGATACGTCGTTGTTGCAGAGATAAAAGGCTAAACTTACGTAGCCTTTCGCTATAGCATGGGATCGGAGATTGTCCAAAACATTTTTGAAAGATAATGCGCGTGTTACGCGCTTGCACCTTTTCAACTTTGGTTATGTCTTTCTTTTAGTAAGGGCTCCAAACAACGCTTGCAAATTCAAGGATTGGTCGAACATATGTTTTATATGCTTTCAAGAGTATTAAAGGATTTCTCTGTTTTATGGTTTTATTAATTGCAAACCAAGCACCCATTCCTTTAGTACACATTTTGCTTATATGATCGACGTATTGCCAGTTGTTTTGCACTTGTACGCCAATATCTCTAATTGTACTAACCGAACCCAAAGCAAAATTTTTCACTCCGTATACATATTTCATGTTATTTTTCCCAAGATATACTACACTGCATTTTGATTCGGATAATTCAATTTGCTAATCATTGCAAAAATCTGATACAGCGTTTAAAGGTATTTGGAGTAATTTATGCGCCTCTGATGCATCTTCTCTTTTGTATTGACAAAATACTCTACAATCATCGCCAAAACACCTTATTGAAATGCTCGGTGAAGTTTTTACTGCCTTCGGGAGGTCGGATATAAAAGAGTAGTGACGCTAAAATTGAACCCTGTGGGACCTCAGATGGCGCTGCGAATTCACTTGAAATTTTTTTATTTTTTATTTTAACAGAAAAGGCTCTTTGAGAAAAAAAAATCTTTTATCCATTGAACAAGTTGTTCAGAGAACCCCAATTTCTGTAGTTTGAAAACCAATTTTGAGTGGACTACCCTATCAAAGCCTTTGCAATCTCAAAATCGACTACATTAATCAATACACCTTTTTCGTGAGAATAAAGTCATTTTTTCTGACATTTTACAGATTTCCCCTACTGAACCCATATTGCTCCTCTGGTAAACAATTTAATTTCAAAATAAAACTGTTCATTTGTTGAAGAACTATCATTTCCATTGCCTTGCATATAGCGCTATTTATTGAGATTGGTCGAAAATGAACTGGGAGAGTTGGCTTTGAGATTTTAGGAACTGGGGTGACAATAGATTTTCGCCAAGTATCCGGCATTTTCCGGCATCAACCAGTTATATACTGCCGATAGCGACGCATACTGGATACAAACTTTGCAAACCATATTATTCGAGAGATATCAAGAGATTGTTTCTATTTTTAAATTTAGTAAAATCTAACTACCTCCCTCCGAGGCCGTTTTCACCAACATTTACTTCTGTCATAAATTTTTGACCATCAAAAAGGTACTTAGTTAGGTTAAGTAAATTTATGACTGAAGTACGCTGCAACACGCTTTTTGATGGATTTCACTAACATTTACTTTTTTGAAGGAAAACGTTGGATAACAGTTAGATTACTTTTTAAAACGAATATGATATATATCTAAGTAATTACTAAAAGTAATTTACCTAGTGAACAAGAAATAGCGAAATAATCAAGTGTGTAATCAATTATTAATATGTGAAATGTGATTAAAAAACTGAAATTATTGTTATCTAATGTTTACAAGGCTTTTTTACCATAAAAACAATACAATTATTAAACAGTTGAATTAATCAGCTCTCATAATGGAGAAAAAACCGAAGTACCGGGGTACTTCCACCTTTTTGGTCTAAGTACGCCTCCCATGTTATAGGCGTACTTCTGTCAAAAAGATACTTAACCTAAGTACCTTTTTGACAGAAGTAAATGTTGGTGAAAACGGCCTCCAGTATAGATTCCGGACCACTGACTTCTCCATTCAGCGTCCGTACCGGATTATGTAGTAGAGTATTCTCTGCTAAGGCGCCTTCGAGCTTTGGAGGAGTTGGTAACCTAAAGAGTCTTGTTTTTCATTAAGTTCTTGTCCTAACCTTCAGTCCATGAACGCAGGTATGACGCATGACGAGACCGACCGCATGAAGGCAGCACTCGTCTAATTGTGCGCCTACGAGCACGAGTTCATGGATCAGTATTAGACTATCGAGTTTTAATTAGGAACTATTTAAATTGTTGAATTTATCGCATGAGCCAAACATTTGGGGTGGGGAATCGAACCCGTGACCTTTAGAGATTCGGCCCAATGCACTAGCTACTAGCTACTACACCATACGAAGCGGGCGAACCCATTTTGTGACGGTTCACTGGGTTTTTTCGTGGGTCAGCCCATTTGATGACCTCTTCGTGTCCATGTGGTGACCAAGTTTCATCGAAACCCTCATCAACTGGTCACGAACCAGTCACGAACCGGTCGGTAGATGGTTTTGTTTGGTTAAAAAGCCTTTTTGTGACGGGCGAGCGACGGTTTTGTCATTTCATTTTCCTGTGAACCATTACCCACCTACACAAAGGCGTGGGTTCGATTCTAACCAATCCGTGTTTATACATTCAATGACCGGCACTGAGCTGTACGTATTGTATATTATGTATTATTTAATTTGTTATAATTATTGTGGTTATATCAACTTAATAAATGATTTGTTTCCTGTGAGGTTGCTAACAAATGCTTTTGTGTGGTTTGAGGATATTTAGGTAAGTGTAAACGGAATTAATTTCTAGTTACTTATTTTGCTTAGAAATAATAAAAGTTTAGGATCAACGAGTCGTTGGGAAAAGTTCTCGGGGGGTCATTGCTGTCAGCTCGTAAACCATAAGGTACCCTAAGATGTTGGTGCGGTAAGGACACCATCATACTACCAAGGGACCGTGTGCATTATTAAAATACAAAACTGCACTGATAAACATGTAAACCTTGTGATTTTGGTGTATGGTAATCCCAAACTAAATTACGTAAGCCTCGTAAACAGTGAACAAGTGCACTGAAAATTTCCGCAAAAAGTAATGTTGCTGAAACACTACGATAAGGATTTTGGTTTGCGTTTTGCTGTACTAAAAAGTGACGAAATAAGGAAATGTTATAGATTATTTGCACACAAAAAAACGTGTGACAGAATGGGACTCCAATACAGAACTTCTAAATTGTATTTTTCCTAGTTTACTGAAGACACACCTCATTTCTCACTAATTGTAAGGAATAATCGACACTTTTGCTGATAATGTAATGCATACAATATTGTACATCTTCGCGCATCCCGGCGCACGTTTGGCGCCCACTAAGAGTATACCTGTAGTTTTTCACAGAAGAAGCATGATGACAAAATAACGTGCGCATGACCTCTAAGTACGCATTTGATATAAATTCCGTAGTGGATTCTGGAATTCCCTTGTGTGTACCTATAAATGATTCACGTTCTTGTCACAACTACGCTCAAACTATCAGATATCACAGGCCAGAGACTATGAAGACTAGAACTACGGGAGAGTCTCTCTTCGTTCACCCTTTCTTTCTTTCTCTCTCTTTCTCTCTCTCTCTCTCTCTCTCCTTTCCTACCAATGCCTCGTAATCTCTTGCTCCCTAACCTTTAATCTCTATCTTTCCCCCTCTTCCAGTCTCTCTTATCATCTCTCTATAGTCTCTGTATCTGTTTGTCTCCGCGATTTGTTTCTCACTTTCTCTCTGGCTTTCCTTGTCTCTCGCTCATAATTAAACAGCTCTACTAGTCTGCTTCTCTGTTTATTTTCCTCTGAATTACTAAGCTTTCGCAAACCCTTGCTGATAACCCCTATCTATAAATTTATTTCTAGTCGCCAACAATTTCTAGTTTGAAGTGTGAAGTCAAATCATTTTGTGTTCTCCTAAAGAACTTTCTGCTGACGAAGCATTCCAGTGTATAAAAGAGGCTTCGAGTCGCAAATAATCAGAAAACGCCAATACTTGCTCGTCACTTCAAATTTTTAAAATTTTTAAATTTCTCTTACGCTTCAAGGGTGTGCGCCTTTATTCGAGGGTGCGTAAAATGTAGTTGCAAAGTTTGCTTATGAAATGTTCCGCAGCGGTTCTGCAACAGAACTCAAGAGTTTTGCGCCGCAACTTGTTTCCCGCAAAAGAATTTGATGCGCGGAACGCGTTTTTTCACTAATTTTGTTTGCCGTTTTGATGCGGGACACCCGCAAACCGTTTCCGAAAAGGTGCGGAAACGGTGCGGAAATGGTGCGGGGCGCAACTTGCGCGTCGAGCCACGAAAACCGGAGCGGCGCGCATTTTGCGCCCCATTTATATTCGGCGCGCATTTTGTGTCCCATTTCGTTGCGGCGCGCATTTTGTTCCCGAAATGGTGCGGCGCGCAACACATTATTTGCATATCTAGTGTGAAACCCAGTCGTTCTGTGAATTTGTCAACTAAGTAGTTTCGCACATCGATCGATTGTCTCTCTGAAGTTAATTATCGATTGGTTTTTTTCAAAATCACTTCGAAGCCTTTTTCCAGTTCCGCAAACGTTCATCTACACAAAATCATGCCCGCCTACAAGCTCACATACTTTGGACTCCGTGCCCGCGGTTAGTCCTACGAGTTGTTTAGATATTTAAATATTGAGGTCACATAAAATGTGTGCATCAATATGGTGAAAGATTGAAAGAATTCAGCAAACGGTAAGAGTTATAGCTACTTCCTATAGACTTGCAAGTATTGTGATGAATGTTCAGATTGTTTTTATGTTTTAGAGGGCTGATTGAGTGCATTACTACATAGACCTTAGACTTTTTCATTATTTACTGGCCAAGGAACATCCATTTTTGATAAATATTTAGTTTATAAGTATTTTCTTTAAAGGGACAGGCCCATCAAAGTAAACCTATATTTACGAAGTATTCATAATGTACATAGAGCATTTTTATTACAATATATACAAACCAAATTTCACCTACTTTCGCCCTCGAGGACTTTTTCTGATTTGCTCATCCACATATGTATACCGTAAAACCGCAGAGATCGAAGCTGTCTACGCAAATTTATCAAGAAATTAAAATGCGAGCTAAATTTGCATATACACCCTGGAAGTCGGCAGCTTTATGGTATACATATGCGGATGCGCACATCGGAAAAAGTAGTCGAGGTCGAAAGTAGGTGAAATTTGGTTTGTATATATTGTAATAAAAATGCTTTATATACATTATGAACGTTTCGTAAATATAGGTTTACTTTGATGGGCCTGTTCCTTTAAGCTGAAAACGCTCGTCAGATTTTGGCTTTGGCCGGGCAAGAGTACGAAGACAATAGAATTTCAAAGGAGCAGTGGGCTGAGCAGAAATCAAGTAAGAATACCAGTTCATTTTTATTGATTTACGATTCTGCGAGATGCACAAACAGTATGCATACTGATCGCATAGCGTAACGCACAAACGAACAAACAAACAAACATTGATAGATATACTTTCACTTTCAGAGTCCCCCTTCGGTCAGTTGCCCATCTTGGAAGTCGACGGCAAACCGCTCGCCCAATCCAATGCCATCTCCAGATATTTGGCCAAGAAATTCGGTAGGGTTTGGCTTTGCGTTTCAACTGTACGATCCTTTAGGTGGTGTGCCGGGCAAAAAAACTGTGCGCCTGCCGCACTCGCAAGAACAAGAGTTAGCGGAAGCAGGGCCCGCGGCCCAGATAAAAATGCAGTATACTAGATATCCCTATTGGTCTCCCGTAAGAACTGGTAACTACTGCTTCCGTAACTTCAAGTTACAGTACCCTACACTACAGCCACTGCGCGTACAGTACAGTGCCACTACCTAGGGATGTAAATCGTTATAATAATGAACTGCGTTTTAATGTTTACATCTGTATTTTAAGAACCAAGGCATACCATAAAATAAGAGTGCCTGGGCTGAGCAAGGATAGAAACCCCAAGGGTACTCAATTATATTTCCAGGTTTCGCTGGAAAATGCGACTGGGAATCTGCGCAGATCGACGCGCTGGCCGACCAATTCTCCGATTACCAGACTGAGTTGAAGCCATTCATTGTGGTCTACGCTGGATTCGCACAGGGAGATAAGGTGAGACTAGCACCGCAGAGCAGTTTGAGTGTGTGCGAGAGGAGTGCTTCGCTGCTAATAGTGTGCGAGGCCAGTGCCATACTGTGCTAGACTGGCGCCGCTCACCCGGAAGGAGTGCCGCAAAGATGTGCCTTGGCCTAAGTAGGCCCTTACGAAAAAAAAAACAATGTTTCAGGACCAACTCTACAAGGACGTCGTCATCCCCGCGCGTGACAAGTTCTTCGGAATTCTCACTCGCTATCTCAAGCAGAGCAAGTCGGGATATTTGGTTGGTTTTGTAAAGGGAGGGGGTCTTAACCCCGTTAACCCCACTTAGGTCATTTCAGCACCCTACCATTCCTTTAAACTTTAAAGGACCCATCATCTGTGATGTACAGCACAATTTTTTCGTACGTTGACATGAACCCGAGGATTTCTGAACCGTTGATAGTAAAAGAGCGACAGAAAAGAGAGAAACAGAGTGAGAAAGACAGACAGTAAGAGAGAGTGAGAGATACACAAAGAGCGATGGGGAGAGAGAGGGGAGAGTTAGAGAGAATCCGCAAAACAGTAAATAATATTATAATCCTAGGTCGGTGACAAGATCTCGTGGGTGGATCTCCTTGTTTCTGAGCACGTCGCTACTTTCCAAGCGTCCGACAAGGACTTCGCTGCTGCATTCCCCGAGGTAATATTATTCCCTGAGGTAATATTATTCCCTCAGGAAACATTATTCCCTCAGGTAACATTATTCGCTGAGGAGGTACTATTGTAGTTCATAGAGAACGCTACTTGCATATAGTACACGTCTTTTCCAAAATACGCATCAAACCACGCACCATACCGCTTTAAAGTTTGGCAACCCCAAATTCCAGGTCAACGCCCACAAGGACAAGGTTCGCTCCACGCCCGCACTCAAGAAATGGATTGAGACTAGACCCGAATCACCATTCTAAACAGTCTCATTATCATTCATTGATAGTATAATTAAAGCCGTATTGCTACATTGAGAAATTTGCCTTTGATGCGCATATGTATCCTATATGTAAATTTGGTGCCGGAAGCTCGCCCGACGGGCACCAAATTTGCATAAGATACATAGGATATGCCTATCATATGCAAATTTTCAACTGTAGGTACAGTACGGCGTAACTCAACATTGATAGTAATCATTAGTTTTTGGATGTACATAGTACTAACCTATTGGTTGTCCTTTTTCTTACAACAATATAAATATTTCATTATCAATTAAACCGTACTTTCATAATGTAAAAATAACTCAAAACGATATTAATTCATATTTACCAATTTAATAAATAGTGATATTTATTGTTGACTATTGTATGCACCAATTTTCGACACGACGCAAACCCTCAACCTATACCTATAATTGCTAAATAACATGATATCTTTTCGCTTCCCTGAATATACCCTTACAAATGCTTCACAATACAGATACATTTTTATTAAGATACGACACATACAAATACTCAAATCAAATTCAAAAATGTAATGAAAATTGAAAAAGTCAACAAATTGAAATATACGTCAAAAGTGTATACAAAAGTCTCAACTCAGAGGCAATATAACAAATTTCCTTCGGAAACTTTTTACAACTCAAGAAACAAAAATATTGGAACAAAACAAAATACGTCCAATACAAAAGTCAATCAAAATGGAAAATTTGTAAAATCCAGAACAATACTCAATATTGTTTCACAATATAAAAGAGCAAGGTGTTCTTAAAAAATACAACATAATTATTATAAATCATACAACGTGCCAACTAATTGGAAGAAATAACAAGTGAATTGAATAAACAAAATAATACAACGAAGAAAAGAGAGATCAAAATCAAAACACAAAATTCCGTACTTCTAATTAAAGCGAAATACCGGCCGGTTTTTGATTTGAAACGCATCTCAAATATCATCATTCGTATGCATTTATGCTAAAAGGGGTCTATTGGGGTCTATTTTTTATTCAAATTTACGCTCATTTGCATGTGAAGCATAGGAAAGCAGGGAGTACCCGATACGTTTCAAAAACCGGCCGGTATTTCGCTTTAATATAAAAAAACCAGCGTTTTACGAAAAGTACAAATAACAAATTGAGACAATACGCAAATAAAAGTAAAACATTATGAAAAATAAACAAGCACGGTATTTAATACCTGGCCTAAAGGAAAGTAAATCATAAAAAAACTCCGATACTGCATAATTACATATTGGAATTAAAATGCAAAATTTTCAAAGTAAAGCGGTACAACGGGCGGTTTTTGAAATGTATGTTGGACGCGGTGTTCCCATGCAGCCTATGCAGATAACTGCGCGATAGTCTAAGTATATTCATTTGCATACAACACATGGGAATGGAGTTGCCCCAGATACGTCTCAAAAACCGGGAGTTATATCGCTTTAAATCCAAGAAATGAGCTAACGTGTCAATAAAACAGTCACGGCATGTACAGTCTAACAACATGAATTGCAAAGTAATTGAGAAACAATTAATAAAAGATAACAGTTACAAAAATCATACCGCAATATAACAGCCTCTGCCTCGTAATCGACAAAACCTTCTCAACAGTTCAAGCACCTGAATAAGCAATTAAAAATGAAAGCAACCAAATTTTAATTATCCTAGTCTCCTAGTTATAAAACAGTGATAAGGAAGAAACTTAGACATTTTTTCGCCGGTAGATTTGCCTATCTACTCCTTTCACACGCAATATTGCTCATTTAAGTCCAGAAAAGGGTTCACTTAAGCAAAACCAACCAGTGTAACTTGGGGTAAATAAAGGTCCTAAAGCCCCAAGTACTTCTCGATAGCTAAACTAAACGCTATTGCAATGAAATATTTCTGCACGAAAGTTAAATACAAACATCAACCTTATCCGAGGTTCAGAGCCTTTCTTTGATACTCGTGAGTCGCAGTATCATACGCATCCTTGTTATAATACTTGTCCACGTTACGAACGAGGAACACAAGGAAATCATGGACTTGTCTGAAGAAATTAAGAAATTATATGCTAAACAGCTGGTATCAACTATCAACTTTCTTAAAGAGAAATACTAGCCCCTTTGGAAAATTTGCATATGATAAGCAAATCCTATGTATCCTATGCTAATTTTGCGCGATTGCCGTGGACGATCGCGCCAAATTAGCATAGGATATATATCGGATTTGCTTATCACATGCAAATTTTCCAAAGGGGCTAGTATTTCGCTTTAAAGTGGTTTTTGAAAATCATAACCCCAACCAACAACTGATACTGATCACTAAAAAGGCCTACACACTTTACACCTAAAACGTCTCATCCGGCAGAAAAGTATGTGTATTTCAGTAATTTCTACAAAGTTAGCTACACTCGCACATAACTATCTGGAAATAAAGCCTACGCTTACATACAGCACCACCCATATTCCATAATCAATGGACTACAAAGAAAGCTACTCTGACGGATAAAACATTCAAATACAATACATTATCTCTTCACAATGTAATACATCCCCTAGATACTTTACATTGAAAAGAACTAATCTAGACACTTCTTTTTCTTTAGAATAAAAGTTCTGACTCAGCATCGCCTTAGTCGTCATCGAGGTGCGGTCACAGTGAGAACAAAACAGAATATCCAGAAATACAATGTTTCCTCCCATGCGCCCCACCACTGAGCGATCAATGTGTTCACATCATTGTCAGAATTATTGCGCTTAATTAAAACGAGATGCCGGCAGGTTTTTGAAACGTTTCGATGCTTCCTTATGCAGTATATGCAAACGAGTATAAACTAGGATAAAAATTCAACCAACACACTTAGCAGAACTGCATAAGAATGCAGCCGTCGGTAGTCGATGCGTTTCAGAAACCGCCAAACCGGCCGCTGTTTCGCTTTAATTAGTCGAATCCCAGTTTCCACTAATTCAGAATAGTACTTGAATATGCTGATCAATTAGGGACTTTACAATTCATAGTCAAACCTACCAAACACAGTAACATTAATATTAAGACAACGATAACTCTTTGAGTTTGAGATATTATAATTCATACCTTATAATAGTAGCCAATGATCTGTCACTCCATGGCGCGCACTGAATCAAAGTCGCAAAGCGAACGAACAGGCGAAGAAGATGGGTGAGACCGTACATACTAAAAACATACAAAATTTGATTGGAGAGGATGGTGTTGAAACCGACATTACCTCGACTTTCTGAAAAATGTTAGGGCGCATTCGAGATGGACATTTTCCGGGAAAGAAAAGAAAAAAGTGGTTCGAGATGGACACCAAGAAAAAAAAAATAATACACGCAAAATAATTGTCGAAAATGCAAATGTATCGTAATTGAAACTAAAATCAATCGATCGTTTGTATGTGTATGCGTGGCAATTGCATTCTTTTCTGGTGAGATCCATCTCGAACCAAAAGTTTTCTTTTTCTTTTCCGGAAATGTTCATCTCGAATGCGCCCTTACAAAATCTGATCAAAGATCAATATAACAAATTGCCTTTCACGCTGCAACGCCAAAAGCGAAAGTCGTAAAAAGGACACAAATTTTCCTCTCGAAACAACCGCGTCGAAGCATCAGTTTTCATTATTACAGTATCAAATTGAAACAAAATTCTGCTAAAAAAAAGACAGTATAAACAAAACTAAAACTAAAAAATATATAAATAAAAAACTAACGTTGAAGGGCGGAATCCTTCTTCAAGAGCCTCATCGGTATCTGGAAGAAATGAAGAAATAAGAAACAAAACAAAAAGCAATTATCTTAAAGAATCAGCTATCATGTCCAAGTTTCCAGGTCGAATTTATTGGTAGAAACTACCGTGGAGCAACACAATATGTGCAACACGTCTCTACTAACCCTTCCCACACCTGAGCGATCAATGTGCTCACATCATAGTCAGAAGTCTTTCATAAGAAAAATATATCTTGATTGGCAGTTTTACGAAAGGCCGGCTAGGTCGCAGATCCAGAATCGCAGTTTACACATTATTTACTCGGTATTCGGTATTGCTCTTGTGCACTTGTTTGTGATAATACCCGCGTGCAAATGCGTCAGCAATACAACTTACGCTCAGATAAGACAACTTACGCTAAACTCCTGCCTGCGCAAAAACAATTACATCTCTCCTCTTCTATATACGGTAACAACAACAATAATGCGATCCACGTGGCTTACTTAAGTATTTGGTGCCGTTCCGGGTGAGACCAAGAGACAAATTAAAAAAAAACTACAAACTACAAAGTAATACTAATAATAATAATAATACCTGCTCGTAGCCTTCTCTTCTTGGGCGGTTCTTTCTTCTTATGCATCTCAAGGAGATCCAAATACTGGGGACGCTCAAACTTGGTCAGCATGTGAGAACTGAAGTAATAAAGCGAACCGTACACAATCTACAGTAATCAATCAAGTTATCACAGAATGTTTACTGTAAACTGTAAAATACCCGTTGCAAGTATGTAAGTTGCAATCGAACACGCTTCCGGCTTCCCCCATCCTATTTTCAACAAGAAATTCCAACGTGCATTTCTAGTCAGCAAAAAAAGAGAACATTTTATTAACCATGGAAATCATGGAATATAGAAATCAACTATTTACTACGATTTTTATAGAATTCATAGTTTCACATTGATTTACTAAAAGCTTTTGCTTTGTAAAGCATGTCTTTCGGAATTTAATAACATCCTCTTCCTCTTTCGACAAAAGGAAACCATTTGACCACTTCATTCTCGTGAGCCTCCTCCATTAAAGCGGTATTGTACCTTGTTTTGGGTTTTTTGCCTACTAATAGTTTGAATAAAAACTAAAACAATGAAAAACATCTAAATAACAGTTAATGGCCACGTCGAACAAAAAAATAACTCAAAGTTCCCGTTTTGTATGCAAAACCCAAATTTTGTGCCCTAGCCTGCCTTTTTTGCCTCTCACGGCACTACGATTATTTAAAATTCCCGCCCTAAAAGAACAACAGAGATTGGCGAGAGTCAGGTGCGTAGAGTGCGAGACGTGTTAAACAGGTAGAGTGCGGCGAGAAAGGAGGTACAATACCGCTTTAATGTTTACAGGAACCTACTCACAAAACGATTTGATAAGATTCTTTGGTTACTGAAATACATCTGAGGCCATATTCACCACTCAATTCCCCGTCTTTTCTCTGTGTGTCTCACATTAGAATGCTATTTTCTGTCCCTAGGGACTTCCCCGAGGGAATCGCAGTGGTGAATATGGCCTCCGAAAGTGAGGAGGGTATTACCCAATCTGAACAAAAACTCACCCAAAAGTGATATCAAAGAAATCCTGGATCCCCTTTGCACACTCAATGATTGTGGGATGTGAAGAGACAAAAGTTGAATCCGCGCTTCCGCCCTCATACTCAATAACAATCTGCTCGTCGTTGCTCACGTTACGACCCAGCGAATTGGAATACTAAAAATACTATTTTATATATAAATAATAAATTATTAAAATAGAATCAATAATAAGTCAATTAATAAGCTCGTCGTTGCTCACGTTACGACCCAGAGAATTGGAATACTAAACAACATTTTTATAATTTTCTATATACCAGCCGTTCAAAGAGACCTACGGGCTCTTCTCCGACTGAAAGAATCGGCCTTCGGCCGATTGTTACCCTATTTAAAACAATCACACGTCTACAAAGTCAGTTATGATTGGGGAAACGTATAATATGAGTCTGCACCTCCATATGCCTATTTAATAATACACTTAATATCAATAAGCTCAAGTAACTTTTAACAACTGGAGCCAACTGGTCCAAATTCTTTTTTAATAAAGAAACAACTCACATCTTTAATAATTTGCTCGACTGTCGGATTGGCGGGAAGCATGTTCAGACGCGACTGACGGATAACCTAAACAACTTATTTTTTGGTCTAGGAACAAATTCAGGGTAGAAACTGGAAAAAGGGCGCTCTGATGTAACCCAAACTATGTTCGCGCTAACAAATTAATTATCGAAAAGAAAAAAACATGGGCAAATAATAATACAAAGGCAAGAATGTATCAGCGCAAAAACGCACAGACGAGACGCATTCACAAAAAAATCCAAGTAAAAGTTATAAAAGGAATATTAAAAAAACGGCACCTGATCATAATCATCGACGAGCACCTGCTTCAGCACATCCGGAATAGCAATGTTGATCTGAAATTAAGATTGTAGATTATTATGATTATTATTATTATTATTATTATTATGATTATTATGATTATTATGATTATTATGATTATTATGATTATTATTATTATTATGATTATTATTATTAATAATAATTACAATTATTATCAAAATTATTATCCGTCATGCAGAAAGTAGAAATGAGATTATCAATTCAAAATCCAAAGTGTCTACAATATATCCCTTAGAAAACTTACATATTACACATACAGCTACACAAAAAAAAAATAGATTCCGTATTAGATAGGCCATGGGCCACACAATGCGGAATCCAAAAATGGGAAATATAGCCCATGGACACAAATCAAGCAAGAATTAGTTATCGCATTATCGTATCTTAGCACATACCTCCTTTCTTCCGCGCGCAAAGTCGGAGATCGGCTCAGCATGATGTTGTTCACCGCGGCGAGCTAAAACAAAATAAAATTCTCAGTTCGTGCTAAATATTTCCATAATATTTCCCCTTTGTGTTTGTTTTACATCTCACAAATTTATTCACCACCACACTATGCAAATACAGTGAGGAACAGTGAGGGATACGGATACCAAACAAATAAACTTGAATATAGTTATACATACTATTGTCTTTCGCGTTTTTATTTCAACATTACTCATATAACGTTATCCAAATATAAAAAACTTACACTTCGTCGCCTTATGTTCGTAAGTACCAGTCGTACGGCTGCTTTGTGGAGTTGTTGAACGCGAGTTGGATCCTGGTCCGCGCTGAAATAGAAAAACTCAGTTATTATCATTAATACATGTGATTGTACCAAAATTTAGATTACAGACTAAAACTGAAAATCAATTCTCGCCGAAGTACTCGCCGTTTAGTCTAATTCAGTTACGTGTAGATGTGCAGCGGCTATTTTTTCAAAAAGATCAATCCACTCCACTATACTTATTAAAAATTAAACAACGAAAAAAATTGAAGTAATAACAATACTACTACTACTACTACTAATAATACTGATGATGGTAATAATAATTCACCATCTTTCATCTTTCTTCATTATATTGATGCACACATTACTACTATACTACTACTACTACTACCAATAATAATAATAATATTCCATCCAAAACAGTAAGAAGTAAGAAAAAACACACCTCATCACTGCCCATGGCCTTTGACTTTCTCTTTTTCTTCTGCTGTAATTCCTCCTTAACTTGGGTCTACAATGCACCATTCGTGAACCATAGACAACCAACACAACTACTTAAATCAGTGAACACTAACGCTATAATATATGCCATAGGTTCATACGCACTACGGAACGTAAGTAGCGATTTTTAGTCTAATTATATACATTTACACACATCATAAGGACATGCACTTCTTGTACAGCATATATTTCAGCAACCGGCCGTTATACCGCTTGAAAAATAAACAATAAAAAGCGAGGAAACGAAGCAATCTCAGTTCACCTTAGCCTTCTCCGCCTCCTCCTCGCTAAAAGGCTTCCATCTTTCTTCCGTGCAACTTGCAGGAATAATTTCGTCATAGCGAGAATTCCAGCCCTGAACAGTGTGGGGTTATTGTCATAATTAACACGACATATGTCACGTTTCATGTGCGTGAATGTAAATTACACAAATTCTACAATTCAGGTTTGTGTTTTTTTTCATAACGCCACCCAATTTTTTGAATCACGTTATGATGTGCTTACGAATTTCTTTATTTCTACCTGCCCGTGCTCACTGCCCAAGCTCAAACGTTTGTTTTGTTAATCAATGAACCATAAAACATGGTAAAATAGTAAGAACCTGGTAATGGATCTTGTATTCAGTGTCTCCGGATTCTTCATTTTTCAGGATATCGATAATCTTCGCTTCATAATAGTGCTGGCCTTGATGGCAGCACATAATTCGCTGTCCCACATCATACCTTGGCGGCTGAACAAAGTAGATTTAGTGTTGTACTCGAGGCACAGGCAATTACTAAGAGTGGAAGGCAGGAATCCAAGCAACTTGCTCAAGATGTTGAAGATGGATCTCTACGGTATCTAATAGTGTATTTATCTCCAGTTTCGCGTTTCCAGTTTCCCATAGTTAAGATATGCAAATGTTACATTTGCATATCTTAACTATGGGAAACTGGAAACGCGAAACTGGAGATAAATACACTATAAGAATCTAAGGTAAGGTGGTTCTAGTTGACAGTCCTAGGTGCACTGCTCGTGTTTGTTTAATATTAAAGGGCAATGAAAAGGTTACCTCTCTCCTCGGCGGCATGATTTCTTATAAGCACAACTGTGTTCCACCTAAAATATTTGTCAGTAACTTACGCGTTATATAGTTCGAATATATCGAAAGAAAGATAAAGGAGAAAGTTCGAATTTGATAAAAATGGTTATTCCTTTTAATTTTAAACGCGAGGGACGTCAAGCGTTTTTTCAAGGACTCGAAGCTTGACGGAATTCGAGCAGGGGTCGGGCCAGCCACCAGCCACAGACCGAAACGTAGTCAGCACGCACACCACCACGCATAAGTTGGAGCTCGAACAGACTCTTTCAAGTACCAAATAAACAACAAGAAAGAAAAAAAAGTAGTACAACAACAAGCACAAGCGAAGCATGTACAATAAGCCACCAATTTTTTGCCACTTTTTCATTCGGATGCGCGAGGAAAAGGGCGGGGCGAAACACAGCGCGTTAATTGCGGATTCGATCGCGCACCGTTTTTTTGCTTTGGTCGATTACGGTATTGAATAAAACTGAAACGAGGCACACCAGATAAAATTTGGAGCCAATCGTAGTATATTGACGACATATCATACAAACATTGCATTTTTATAAGTAAAATAAAGCTGAGTGAAAATGGGAAAAATGGGATCCCTTACTAAAGCCAAACTGTGTTAACGCTGACCAAGGATTTACACGGTGTGTATGTATAAACCACATATAAAATTTATATCATGCTCTACCAAAGGTTTAGGATACTGGGCAAAAATCTATTACGCGTTATTTTTACAACCTTTTCATTATCCGGCTGATGTACATATTCGTGTTTATCCGATTTCAATTTTCTTCTTCCGTAGTAAAGTCTACTGAATACGCGCTTGGTGGTTACGAGCACTCGATAGCGCTTGGTCCAAGTCCTCTGTGTTCGCCGCCCAAGCCATCTGGCGCGGATTTCCAAAAGCAAAGCCTTCCGGGACGACTCCTCCATCCCCAGCTCACCTGAGGTTCTTCACACTTGCAATATCCTGTGTGGCTTCGCACGTCGTGAGACTCAAGTCTGAGTTATTGAAGAAGTCTAATTCGTAAGTCTTCTCGTCTTCCGGGTGCCCTCTACGTTCTCTACATCGTCCGAACCCGAAACATCTGGATATTCCAGGTTTCTGGTCGTTTCAATTTCCATCGTCAACACTTCAACTTTAGGCCCGTAAAAATATAAATATTTCCGTATCAATAAAGATTGTGTTTATAAACAACCGCGCGGCAGCAAAAAGTACACAATATATATTAAACTCCAATATTTTGAACAAGTATATATTTTCACTCTGGAGTAAAATATATTACTTCGTAATTTGTACAGTAACGTAGCTTTCAGCAAATCGCCACTCTCTTTCTCTGTGCTTTCTCGCTTATAAATGAGTTTAAATTGTGTGTATGTACGGTGTTTGTTGTACGCTTGACACGATTCTTACAGTATTCTGCACATTATTTGCAACAAATTATTTTCGATGCGCCGATTCGCCGATGCAATCCGCTCCTCCGATGAATGTTTGTTGGTAATGAATGTTGTTATCTTTATCTCGGATTGTTCACCACACATTTTGTAAGTTCGAGCAGATCTGCTGCGAGAAGCTATAAATCATAAAGCTGTCGCACTGTGTGATTATCGTTTAGTTCACATGATGTACATTATCCAGGCCGATATGCTTCTTCTGGCCTTGATGTTCTATTGTTATTATTCCAGTCTTGGACTGTACCTTTGGAAAATAGCTGGCGATTGAGGAGTTGCCCTCTTTCTTTACGAACCTACGTGGTTGCTGTTGTATTCCTCCATTCATGCATCATAGTTGTCCTCATTTGTCATAGTTATTGTACGCGGGCCCTTCATATGATATACACTGTTTTGTTTAGTTCTATGCGTTGACATCCCATTGTTTAGAAGATGTCTGAGCAGCGACCATCTGCTCCAGGCGAACGTCGACCTCAGAATCAGAGTGATGGCTCACGTGGTGGCCGTGGACACTACAACAGAAGGGGCAGAAATAGACGACACACATTCAGTACGTTCCTATTGAACACATTCTTCGGATTGCCAAATCAAGAACCATTATGTTTTTTTTTAGATATTTTTGTCTGCAGTACTTTCACTCACCTTGGAAAAAGAGCATGGTAGTCGCTCGCTAAAAATGAATGCATTGCATGCTAACCTTCGCGCTGTTTAAGATAGACTTAACATTTTTGACTCATTAGGTGGCCGTAAACGATTCGAGGAGCTGCATTATGCTCGTGGCGGTACTCGGGAGGATCCTCTTAACCTGAATGGTATCAATGGTGAATCGCCTCCAAGCGCGCCTATTCCGAAGCCTCCGGTAAGATTCCGACCCGCGCGTTTTCTTATCACATTTAAAGCGAAATAACGCCCAGACTACTGTACTTCTGTTATATGCAAATGAATGTAATTAGAATAAAAAAAAATCGCGTAGTATCTTATCTGCATACATTACACGGGAATACAGCGTTCGGAATACGTTTCAAGTTCGGTTGTTGTTTGGTTTTAAAGTAAATGAATTACATCTGCTTGAAGCAAAAGTTCTCGGCAAAATACCAGCTTTTTTCAGGTTAGAGTTGGTGTTGGTGACCATGGTCCTGTCCCTAGCCGTATATTTCGTATGTTCAGTGTCTCACCCGGAAAATAGTTTTTGTGACATCTCTTATATGACAGACAACTAATTATATTTTATTCATAACATAATTTAGCCAGTCCCTGAACAGCCGGAGGAGCCGTACAAGCCAAAGAATCGGCGCGATCCTCTCGGACTGAATCAGATTGGGAAAGAGAAAAAGTTGGTTTTCGTTGCCCTTCTCCTTTAGTTCTCCTGATTAATGAGGGGATGCGTCATAGTGATTCCGACCAACTATCCTTTTCATTTCTAGCGTATGTGTGTTCGTTGTGTTATTACTTTTTATTTAAATGAACGGGCCCAATAGGGGCGGAATTCGCGAGTTAGAATTGGGTTGCCGCGTTGCCGGTTTTATAAACACCAGTACCAGTGACGTAACAGTGACATTTCTTTTGCAGAAAGCGTAACAGGGACAAAGAACGAGATCGGTCGAACTCACCGGTGCCCGGGAAACAGGTAGGACAATTTTCTATCCTCGTAGCTTATCTTTAAAACATTTAAAATTTTGTTTTACGTTTCAAGAACGTCCACCTTTATTCAAGGGAGTTCAAATTCAAAATTTTTGCTTATGACATGTTCCGCAGAGGTCCTGAGATTACTTATGTCCTTGACATGTTATCTGACTATTTTATTTCCCCTTTTGAGATTAGTTAGTATGGTTTTTGCTCTAGACGAAATATGTATAATGTATAGATACGCTGTTCATTGCGCACGCAAAGTCAGATAAAAGTCGTAGATGTGCAGTTTTGTCGGTAGCGAGTAGCGATTCACGTTTGTATATAATAATGACGCGTAGTATTAGGGATGTAGAATAACATGCTTTACTTTTGCTCGTGAACTCACTTCATGCAAACAAAGTTTTACAAAAAAGGCAATATCAGTTTTGTTCCCTGCTCGCATCTGAAAACTTTTGATTCAGCGAAAAATTGGAAGTCCACATCCAACATCGTCAGCAGCTGGAACATCTGTCCCGACCACGGAGAAAACATCAACTGAATTGGACGGACAGACAGAGAAGCCTTGCAGCAGTCAAGCTGATAAAGATAAAGACAAGCAGGAGCAGGCCGAGGCGAAGAAGAAAGAAAAACAATCGAAGAAGGAGTTTTATAATAATAAGTGGGTTTTTAGGAGGCTATGTGCTCATAGTCTCATTTTGGTTTCACGCATTTCACAGTTGTAAGTTGACTTTGACTTTTTTTTGTCGTTTTCTCCGGTTTGAACTTTGAACCGTAATTTGGTACTTGAGATCGTTTGCGTTTGTTTGTAGAGTAGGTGTTTTAGATTATGGCAGGAGTCGAACCGACGAGCTGCAGTGCCTGCGCTGCTCTTGAAACAGCGAATTAGGCGCTGCGCCGCCTGCACTTTCTTCAAACTTAAATGTTACCCAATGTTTTCAGGTACAAGTATGGTAATTTCGATCGTTACTACGGTACACGACTGGACGCTGGACAGAAGGACACCCGATTGACTGTGTTGAAAAAGGAGTGGTTTGAAAAGAAATCGGTTTTGGACATTGGTGAGCTTTATTATTATGAATTTTTGTATAAATATTAAAGCGGTATAACACGTGGTTTTTGAAATGGGTGGTTAGACATCTGCATTCCCATATATGATAGTCAAGACAATGAGTTTGATGGCTTTTCGTCACTGATTTTTACTGTCATACTGCCATTATTATCATGTTTCGATGATTTACTGGGTCGGACCAGTCGGACGTCTGACGATGATGTAAACACATTGATCGCTCAGTGGTGAGGCGCATGGGAGGAAACAGTTTATTTCTGGATATTCTGTTTTGCTGTCACTGTGACCTCACCTCGATGACGAATTAAGCGATACTGAGTCAGAAAAAAACGTTCAACAATGGGATAAAGCAAAAAACTCGGTAGTATTCATGCCGTATTCCTGGGCATAAACCAATGAGTGAAATATAAAATGCATCGACCATCTCGGGGTTGGTCTGACGTCTGACCATCTCCGGAAACCATTTTACAACTTGTTTTTAATTTGGTGAAACATATTGTTATCAATACCGACCATCTCCGGAACCAATTTAAAAATGTGAAACATCGCGTTTTTAGTCCCAAGTCCCAAATATTGTACCCTGCCGTATTCATGGAATCTCCAGTGGGGAACCATTGTTTTTATTTAAAAAATATTATTTAGGGTGTAACGTTGGTTTCCTCACACTTTCAATTGCGAAGGAGTTCGAGCCACGCCGTATTCTCGGCATCGACATTGATGATCACTTGATTGGGGTGGCTAGGAAGAATATCAGACACTACTGCGATCAGGGCACTGAGGTTGGTGGGAGCTGGGCGGGCCTTGTTAAAAAATAGAAAAATTCGGGGAACATGGTCGGATCGCCTAATCGCCTTCCCTTTCGGGTCAGGGCGCGTTCGGGATGCGTTTTCCGATGTTCATGGTTTGCATGCTAATTAATACTGTATTTTTTGACTTTCTCCAAGCATTTCCAATCCATCCCGAACGGCGAATTTGCATGAGAACCTTTCGGAAAATGCTCCCCGAGCGGCGAGCGCGCCCTAACTTCGCCGGAACTTTACTTTGTACCTTACAAGAGACCATTATTTATAGTCTTGGAACCATTTTGTATTTTCAGTTTGTCGGAAAGTACCCGGCTTCATTCTGTAACCAATTTGGCCCAATCTCGCAAGTAACAAACACCTTCGGGACTAAATTCCCCGATAATGTTTGGTTCCGGAAGGAAAACTACGTGCTGGAGTGCGATGAATTGCTGGATACGGTATGAGTGCTATTTATTTAATGTATTTGGTATATTTCCCCCTTTTTATGCAGTTCACCTAAATCTTTGTCCTCCTCATGGAGCTAAAGAGTGCAAGAGCAGAAAAGATTCAGAGCGCTGTGAATTGTGAACCTATAGGGAGAGGTCCGTGAGTGTTCGTGATTACGTGCGCGGTTCGGTGTTCCCAAGTTTGCACTTTGTATTCTCCTGTTATTTTATTTTTTAGGTCCAAGAAGAATTTGACGTGATTATGGCTTTTTCGATCACAAAATGGATTCACTTGAATTGGGGTGATGATGGGATGAGGTGAGCATGTTTTTTTTATAAAGTGGAATTGTACGTGGTTTCTGAAATATGTCCGGGTAATTGCATTTTGCGTATAATACGTGGAAATCCAGTGATGCAGCATACGTTTCACACACCACGTGCCACTTCGCTTTGACTCAGTAGCTAGACACAAATATATTGACAAATAATTCTGACAATGATGTTAACACATTGATCGCTCAGTGGTGGGCGCTTTGGGACGAAAGAGAGCGAGAATGAGAGAGAAGAGGTTCGACTGAATTGATGAAATATATTATCTCTTTTACAGGCGTTTTTTCCTCCGCGTCTTCAAACATTTGTTGCCCGGCGGGCGATTCTTTTTGGAGCCCCAACCATTCAATAGTTATATGAAGCGGAAGAATATGACCGTATGTGTTCTTGTTTTTTTCCATTGTTAGGGCTCGTTCGAGGGACCGAGAGAAGCGAAACCCAGTCCACTTTTGTGTCCTTTTTATAGTTGCAAAGTTAGAGAAGCCGACACGAAATAGGCGGATTTTTATTTTTGATGCAGGTTGTATTTTACTCGCCAAATTGCGTTTATGAATGAGCCTTACTGGATTTTTGTTTCAGTGTCAAGACGCAAAGTTCTTAGTGTGTAACCCATTCTGTGCTTCTATTTAGGAAACTACGAAGGAGCAATTTTCAAAGATTGAATTCAAACCCGAAGACTTTGAGATGTATCTAGTGGAAGTGGTCGGATTTGAGCGGGTGGAACATTTAGGACGACCGGCTGCCAAGGCAAAAGGTTAGTTTCTTGCTTTATTTAATTTTGTAATTTTGTTTGTTTTCGATGGAAATTTCGATCCAATTTGTCAATGAACTGCGGCCCTATTCACCAACACACTGGGAGCCCTCCCTAGGCTGACGAGCGCTCAGAACTCTTTAGCTCCATGGGGAGGCCAGGGAGAGCTCCCGGCATGTTGGTGAATACGGCCTCTGGGCTCCCTAGTGGTCATGTTTCACGCTCATTTTATAGCTGGAGCACGTTGAGTTTGTGTATTCAGTTGGTGTTGGTGGTTACTCAACGTGAGTTTTTGATTGACGAGTTTTATTTGGGTGTAATTTTGTTGTGCATTTTGGCGAAAAGGTTACTTTGTATTTGTATATTTCTTTCTTTTCACAGGAGCATCCAGGTGCTACCTGAAATCATTCCCAAACATCACTGTGCAGACTAGAGCCTATTGTCTAGACACGTTTTATCCTCAGGACCCTTCTTTAGTTCATATTGGTGGGCTGTTGTCGTTGTACAAAAAATTAACTTTTTTTTTGTAATTTTACTTATTCTCAGGCTTCGAGCGTCCCATTGATATGTACGTGAAGCGGTCGCCCAAGTTCCTGAACAAAGGGCTCAACCTTCCCCAAATATTGATTGAAGATTCGGAGGAGAGCGCGGGAAACACGCCGAATAGTGTGAAGAGTATTTGAGGCGATTGGAGATTGGTAAGTTGTTACCGTTACCTCAGGGAACTCAGGGTTACCGTAGTTCACCTTCAGTGAAAGCATAGGTAAGTACCTCTGGGCCTCTGCGCACTGGGCATTTACCTACGTAAGCTGCCATGTTGATGTTGTGCGACGTAATTTGCCGATGACTTAGAGTTTGACCTAGTGGCGTCAGTGGCTTGTTATATGAAAGAAAGAGAGCTTTTCTGAAGGTCTCGCAAACTTGGAAAGTACATATTCTATTTATGAGTTATGGCTGTCTTGTATGCAATAATTTAAGGGTTGTTTTTCATGCTATTTTTTCTTCGTTCAGTTTAGTTTAATGTATGATATGATATGGTAGCACATTTTTCTCTCAATGTTGATAAGTTCCAAAGTTCCATGTTCCTAAACGTTTTATTCTGCCCGGTCATCTTTTCGCATTAAACTCCCGCGTGCCGTTTATTTTACGTGTTTGTTTAGTTTACCCGTTGATTATATTTATTGATTTATTTTATTCTTGTAATGATTATGTATATGTGTAATGTTGTTCGTGGAATAATGAATATGATTAATTGCAAGAGAAAGTGAATAGTAAGTAGTATGCGTCACCGTCGAAAACCATGCACCTCGTTATTGCTCATTTTTTATTGATTTTCCGATTAGTTTTCATGAGGTGTAGATTTTAGAATCCATGTTAAATATATAAAATATAAATACAAAATCTTTAGTGTAATAGTGTATTATGCAATGTTAGGGTGGCGTGATGTATTGTTGATGTTATTGTTAAATTAGTTTAATATTTTGGAGTTTGTAGAGATCTCTCTTACGTTGTATCTCCACTTATGCATGTTGATATTTTATATGTTTAAACATTTTATTAATAAATTATTTTAAAATGTGTTCGTTGCTGTTTTGTTTCATTACTTGAAGGGTTGTGAAGCCTTTGTGATTACTTAGTTGATGTTGTTTATTCGTTTTTAGAGTCAATATATTGAGTACGGTATCGACTTACTCTAAGCATGAGGCAGATAGGCAGGCTATGGTAATGTGCGTTACAGGTGGACAGTTGTATTATTAATATTGATTGAACATTTGATTCGCAACGAACAAACCAGCCCATAGGCGTAGACCTCGTCCTACGATGAAGTATTGACTTACGAGACGTGGTCTATTTCGCAGCTCAGTAAAAAAACCTGATGTCGAACCCTGATGTTGAAAGATTGGAAACTTACGAAGTTAGTATTTCAGATGGCCAGCATGGTGCTGTCGAATCGAAAGGCACCTCGGATCATAGCTCGGTCGAGCAATTTACGGCGGGAACCCTATCCGATCTTTAAGCGTGAGTTACTGTACTTTGTTTATGGAAAGCAATTAGCATTGCATATAACGAATGAATTTGTCCAGTTACTGCCTTTATCGTTAACTAGATTTACATTCACAGAACACGTGTTCTGTCACTTCAACTAATTTATTTCAGCTGTTCCAGAAATTGATGATGACGATGATATGGAGCCGGTGATTATCAATGGACAAATGGTATCGGAAAGACCGAGGAAGCGGGATCAATCTCGAGGGGTGAGGGTTTATTGTTGTAGATAATTTTCCTTTCTTAAGTTTACGAGCACTTGATGCGTTCGTTTTATATATCCAGCTCTTATATCAAGGAGTACTTAAGCTGCTACGCGTATCTTTTAGCCACGCCCACTCCATAATACTAATATGCTTGTGGTTTTCTAAGTGCATTGCTACACTTTGAATACATATTTTACTTCTTCACTCTAGTCAATTCTTGTGTAAACG
>JAANDG010000999.1:0-28968 GCA_036852015.1 Pelodera strongyloides | reverse complement strand
AGAGGAATGATGTACCGTTGTCTGTGACGACGACTTCTGGACAGCCGTGAATCGTGTAGATCTTTTCCACGAATACCTTTGCGATGGTCGAAGCATCTTGAGTGCCGATCGGTGTGGTGATGCACGTCTTCGAAAAAGCGTCGCTGATGCTCAGGATATAACGATTTCCTGAGGTTGTGACAGGTAGCGGACCCATTACGTCGATGTGAATACGCTGGAATGGGAAGGAAGGGACGTCCATGCGTCCTAACGGTTCTACAGTGTCCTCGTGCGCGTTAACCTTCCTCCTCTTGCATTCCAAACATCGCGCGACAATGTTCTTGACATCTTCATACATATTCGTCCACTGAAAGCGCCTTTTCAGGTTGTTCAGTGTTTTCGAGATTCCGAGATGTGCGCTGAGATGGGGAGACTCATGAAACATCTTTACTAGCCGGTCGATGATTTTTCTGTCTCTTGGCAGAACTATTGCAGGGGCGGCGAACAACTCCTGTCGCTTTGCACACAAAAGACCATCGATCACGTCGTATCTGGCAGTATATTTCGAATTGTTTTCAGTGTTTTGCTGAATTGCGTCAATAGCCTGTCGGATCCATTCCGTTTTCTGCTGTACTTCAACCAGTTCATTTCTGCTAACTTCGACGTGGTTTACGCTGGCTTCTGGTTCTTCCTTCGTGAGCTTCTTGTTGCTAGACTTTGGTGCTGGGCGTGGTGGGTTTTGCTCGTCCTGACAATATCTGGAGAGCGCATCTCCGACATCGTTGCTTTTCCCTGGGCGGTAAGTAATTTCGATGTCATATTCTTGAAGAACGAGTTGATACTTCGACAGTCTTCCAAGAAGATCTTTCCTTTTCAACAGGGATGTGAGTGGACGATGGTCGGTGATTGCTGTTGTCTTAGTCCCCAGTATGTATGTCCTGAATTCTGTTACCGCGAATACGAGGGCTAGTGCCTCGATTTCGATGGGAGGATAATTCCTCTCAGCTTTGATCAGTTTTCGACTAGCGTAAGCTATGGGATGTGGCTGCTGCCCTTCTTCTGCGCTTTGTAGTAAGACGGCTCCAATGGCGATGGTCGATCCATCCGATTCTATAATGAATGGCCTGTTCGGAGTCAAACTGGCAAGGACTGGTGCGGTACTCAGTGCTTTCTTCAACTTCTCAAATGCCTCCTCGTGATGTTCCTCCCAGACGAAACTCTCTGGGGTCTTTGTGGTCAGCTCGTAGAGTGGATGAGCGATCGTGGCGAAATCCTTGACGAATCTTCTGAAGTAATTAGCCATGCCTATTACGCTCCTTACGGCTGTCGGAGTCTTCGGTCTCGGAAATTCTGCGATAGCTTGCACCTTCTTTGGGTTGGGCTTAACACCCTGTCGACCAATGATGAGTCCCAGAAAGTGTACTTCAGCTGCTCCAAACGTGCACTTCTTCAATCTGATCTTCATTCCGAGGTTTTCAATGGCCTTCAGGACTTCTTCAATGTCTTTGAGATGAGCGTGTTCTGAATCAGAAACGATAAGGAGATCATCCAAGTATGTATAAAGACGGCATTGGACCTTGCTCTGTAGAATTCTAACTGCACATTGGAATGTATGCGGGCTAGAGCAGAGTCCCATTGGCATGCGCCTGTACTGGTAGGTGCCTGAAGTCGTCGTGAAAGCGGTGAGGGGTCTATCTTTCTCACGAAGTGGTATCTGAAAGAACCCGGAGATCAGGTCAAGGTTTGTGAAGAATTGTGCTCCAGCGGCGAGATCGACGATATCGTGAATGTGTGGGATGACGTATGTCTGTTTCCTTGTCACACTATTCAGCTGACGAAAGTCGGTTGTGAACCGGAATGTGTCGTCTCTCTTCTTAATGAGGACGATGGGGCTTGTAAAGAGTGATGTTGACGGTTCAATTATATCTTGTTTCAGCAGCGTCTGGACTTGTTTCTCGACTTCAGCTTGTTTTCCTAGTGGGATGCGATAAGTGCGAGATCTGGGAAACGGCATGTCGGTCCGCAGTTCAATACTGTGCTCCAGTGGACCGGTGAAGCATCCAATATTTCCGTCCCCATTGTAGAATGCTGCTTTGTTTCTTGAGACGATTTCGCGGAGCTCTATCTTTCCTTGTTGTGATAATTCGCAATCCTTGACGTTCAGTTCAGCTTTGAAATCGGTTGAGATAGTCAGTTCTGGAAGTTTCTCTTCCCAGTCTGCTTCTGGCGGAATGTAGTTCTTGTCCCTCCAGAGCGCTGATGATTGGCTCTGTCTTGGTGGCGTGTCCGATCTTCTGCCCTGCACGAATGTTGACGACCGTAGATCCTCGGTTGGTGATTGGAAACTCGATCTGTTCTGCTTCGTTTGGATGAAATACTATCTTTCCAAACGATATGTCTGATTCTTCTTCAGGCAACAGGATCCATTGGTGATGTGGGTCTACTTCTTCATTTCGGATTTTGGCAGTGATAATTTTATTCTCGCCGGGTGTGAGACGATAACTGTAACGACTAGTTAGCTGGCTAACATTGTTCGTTTGCTTGTAGACTACTTCGCCTGGTTGATTCAGTTTGATCTCAACCTCTCCGACAGTGAGTATTCCTTTTGTCAGGTGCAGTGTCGGTGGGGTACAGTTCTCTTCGAGTTTCTGCATGAAGTCTGTACCTAGAAGTACTGCGGCAGGACAACAATCGTCCGGTGAAACGAGAAATTCGTGATCGATATAAGTGTTTCCAATGCGTACGCCCAGTGGAACTGAGCCGTGAAACATAATCTTGGTGCCGTTTGCCGTAGTTGCCTTTGTTTCTGTCTTGGAGACGTTGAAGATACCAAGATAATGGATTGTCGAAAGACGAGTGTAACTGATTGATGCGCCGGAGTCCCAGAGTGCGGTTATACCTCTGTCTTCAAGACTGATCGGAATGTAGGGTAGAACTCCTGGACTTCCTTCAGTTGTGGCGGCAAAGACTGCAGGTAGTAGAATGGGGATGTACGAGAAGAATGGTAGTGCAGGTCTTAGGAGTTGGCCGTGTACCGCTTCTTGTTCGCGGCCGGCTTGACTTCCCTGCTGCTTGCTCCGGACTTCTTGGTCCAACATGGGCGCTGACGGCTCTTTCATCTCGTATGCCTCTTCTCTGTTGTTGTTCGGCACTACGTTCACATTGTTGACCATAAGCGATTTCGAGGCTCCAAACATGAGGTTCATGAAGTAACGGTATGCGAAGAGCTTGAAGATAATAGCGCAGACGAAGATGCAGATAACGATGAGAACTGGGACAAATCCTATTCCCAGCAGATAGTTGACGATCCAGTTTCTGGTATTCGTCAGGACGGTGTCGACTGCAACTGTCGCATCATGGAAGAAATCTGCTGTCCCTTCGCTTAGCATCTTGGCTTTGTCGCTCAAAAATTGTTGTCCCACAAGTATGTGTAGAAGTTCACTTTGTTGGCGTTGGAGCGCAGCCAGATTTGCTCCATAGGATACTGCGAGCGTCAAGGGGAATGCTGAGCCTTTGGCTCCTTCAAAGATGTCCGTCGAGTTGAAGTTCAGCCTCTGCAGTTGTGTAGACATCATTGGTCCAATACCGTGTAGTCTCGTGACATTTGCTGCCATGTCGCCAGCTCGGTATGTTCCGTTATCACGGTTAACCGTGATTAAGCCCTTAACCTTAACTTATTCATTTAACTTTCTTGTTATTTAATATATTGTATAATTCGTAATATGTATATCATTTTCCATCACCCATTACGTATGCAAATATTACAATAACACATTAGGACACCTACACATTCCTTTCTTCCCCATATAAAGCAAATTAGTGTAATATCGGGGACTGACCAGGAGACCCGCCGATCCTTTTTACTTTTTACCGGCTCTTGCCTTTTTTGTTTGTTTATCTTGACTATACCGTTGATTGTTCGTTTTTTTTGTTTTCCTTTGTTATTGGATAAATAGGATATTGTTATAGTCTTACTTGTCCGTTGGCATTGGACCACAACACACACAAAGCAAAATTAGGAGATAGCATTTTCCGTATATGGCGACCGCGCTTTGTGTGTTTTAAAGAACCTTCATCCCATTCATTCCGCGCCTCCTTCGCGTTCTCCTTCTTTGCGCTCTACCGCGCCTTCACCTCGCGCTCTTCCGCGCTTTTAAATTGCGCTCTTCCGCGCTTTCGTTCCGCGCTCTTTTGCGCTACAATTCCACGCTCCTTCGCGTTCTCATTCTTTGCGCTCGTCCGCGCCATCACCTCGCGCTCTTCGCGCTACAATTTCGCGCTCTTCGCGCTTCAATTCCGCGCCCTTCGCGCTTCAATTCCGCGCTCTTTTGCGCCTCCATCCCGCGCTCTTTCGCATTTTCGTTCCGCGCTTTTCTGCGCCTCACGCTTCTCGCGTCCCACCCACTGCGCGCTCTCTCGCGCTTCCATTCCGCGCTCCTTCGCGCTTCCGCGCTTTTCTGCGCCTCACGCTTCTCGCGTCCCACCCACTGCGCGCTCTCTCGCGCTTCCATTCCGCGTTCGCGCTCCCATTCCGCGTTCGCGCGTTCATTCCGCGCTCCTTCGCGCCTCTAGTCGCGCTCGTTTGCGCTTCCATTCCGCGCTCATTCCACGCGCACGGCTTTACACCCTCCCAGTCTCTGATATACTCTTATTCACTCTCCTCGAGTACACATGTCCGGTATAATACGGACCCAAATTGGGCGCCTCAAAGCGCGCCTAATCCACCTTGTATCCTCCACCACTCCTCTGCTCGCGATTGACCACGAGTCAGACGAGTATGCGGACTTCGATAAGCTGCATGCCCTCTATCAGAAAATAGCTGGTTTTACTTCCTCCATTAATTCCGCACTCCAGGACATTAAAGTCCATGTCCTCGCCTGGTCCAACCTCATGCAATCCTTACGCGGCGATGAAGCCGAGAAGGAAGCCACTCTGTATGACCAGTATGTCACCAAATATGGTGACTATTCGGATGCCATTTCGCAGGCCGAATCCTCTCTCGACAGCCTCCGCACTATGGAACAGCTGATCAAGCATAGTCTCTCCACTTTTGAAGACGATGCCCAACCTAAGTCCACTCCTACAACCAGTCCAATTTCCTCGAACGATCCTTCCTCCTCTCTACACGTGGAAGCCCGACTTCCTCGCTTACATTTACGTAGGTTTTCGGGCATCCTCATCGATTGGCAACCCTTCTGGGAATGCTTTAAGGCTAATATCCATTCAAAAACTAACCTTGAACCTTACGTAAAGTTCACCTATCTCTTGGGCTGCCTCGACGGCGAGGCCAAACAACTCGTGAATGGTCTGCCGCTTGATTCCTCCAACTATGCTATTGCCGTAGACCTCCTCAAGCAGCAGTATGACGATGTGTCTGCCATAACCCATTCTTTGCGATCGGATCTCCTTTCCGCTGTGTCCACGGGATCCTCCAATAGCGAACTATTAAGCCTTCTTAATGAGTTATATTCCACGTTTATGCGTCTGGAAAATCTGGGTGACGAGGCCGATACCACATTTCTCGCCCAGGTAATCCAATCGAAATTTCCGCGTAGAATTATCAGCCGGGTTTATCGTAATCTTGATACCCAGCAACCTTCCGCAAAGGACCTCCTCGACGAAATCCGGAAGATCCTTCGCCAGGAAACTGCGATTGATCGGATTACCGGGCCGCAAACAGCGCCCCATGGTCGGGCTACCACACTGGCCGCACCGACCACGCGCTCCTCGGGCCAACGACCCACTTCATCCGCTTCCCGTCCACAGGGACAAGGGTTTTCCAATAGGAATCCTCATTCTTCACCTAGGAGTCCTCAGCCACCTCCTTCCTCTCCTTACTGCACATATTGTGCCTCGTCGGGCCATCACCCATCTGAATGCTCCACCGTTCCGCTAGTTAAGGAACGCATAGCCTTCCTGACAAAAGAAGAACGTTGCAAACAATGCTTGCGGCCGGGTCATCGACCACCTGAATGTACCCGACCGCCCTGTTTTCACTGCAGGGGTAGCCATCATCGGTCGGTGTGCTATGAGTTCCATGTTAAGAACACCTCTAAATCCACATCTCCACAGAGTGGCTCCAATGCTATTCGGGGTAAGCCTCAAAAGGCTCAAAAACCAAAACCTTCCTCGCGTCCTGCAGAACGCGCTCCACCTCCACACGCCCCATCCTCTTCAACCCAATCCTCCAACAAGCCTAGTCAAACTCACCGCGTCGTCGCGATGGCTGCGGTTCCACCTAACCAATCTATCCCGGACAACGGTTCAGAAACCGTACTTCTTATGTGTGCCCCCATCACACTCCGCAATCCTGATGATTCCTCTCAAACGGTATCATCCACCGTACTGCTTGATTCCGGATCCACCCGGTCCTACATTTCCGAGCAGGTAGCCTCTGATCTAAAACTTCAAAGTCAGGGACTTGAACAACTCTCCGTTAGTACGTTTGGCAGTGCACAGCCAATCCATCTTACTTCCACGCGCCACCGTCTAGGTCTTCAACTATCCTCTGGTGAGATTCGGGAGATCACCGTAACCTCGGCCTCCCATCTCACTGGCCGCTTGCAAACAGCGGCTATGTCCCCGGAGATGGGCGATAATATCAGCACATCTCTTCCTCTTTCCGCGATCACGTCCTCTACTCCCGGTATCCTCTTAGGTTCCGATGTGATGTGGGATTTCATTCTACATCCCGATACCACATTCACTCCTCTATCCTCTGGCTTCAAGCGAGTAGATTGTCCTCTAGGCACCTTCATAGTGGGCAATGGATTCCTCAAGTCCTATTCCGCACAGTCCGCACAACTCGGAGTACAGACTGAACGTGCCTATGCGGCTATTGAGAATCCTCCTCCCGATGTGGACATCTTGTGGAAGCTGGACTCCATCGGAATCACGGACGATCCCAATGCCTCTGATGATACGATCTGCAGACAGATGACAATGGACACTATTGTCCAGGTTGGTGACCGCTATGCTGTTAAATGGCCTTATAAGTCCTCTAATCCGCGCATTAGCTCCAATTTGTCTCTTTGCTATGCGCGCCTGCAAGGTGTTCTACGTTCTCTGCGTAAGGACCCAGTCTTACTAGCCAAATACAGCGAAACATTTGTGGAACAAGAAGCTCAAGGTATCATTGAACGGGTTGACTTAGCTTCCTCTGACGGTCCTTTGGTCCACTACCTCCCTCATCACGGGGTGGTGAACCCCAAGAAACTCCGCATAGTATTTGATGGTTCCGCGAAGCAGCAGGGGTTTAACTCCCTTAACGAGGAGCTCTACAGAGGTCCCGTTACCGTTCCCCATATAGCCGGCATCCTCACGCGCGCTCGCTTTGATAAATATATCCTTGTCTCTGACATAGAAAAGGCTTTCCTCCAAGTCGCGCTCCAGCTCGAGGATCGCGATGTCTGCCGATTCCTCTGGCTTAAGGACCCTTCCCAACCCCTCACACAAGACAACTTACTAGTGTATCGTTTTTGCCGAGTCCCTTTCGGGATCATTTCCTCTCCGTGGCTGCTTTCAGCTACCATCGAACACCACCTCCACAATGTTCATACTCCTCTTGCTAGCACCATCTTGCGTAACCTTTACGTAGATAACGTCCTTCTCGGTGCTTCCGATGCCGAACACGCCCAGGGTCTCTATAATGAAACTCGCTCCCTTTTTGCTCAAGCGTCCATGAACCTCCGTGACTGGGCGTCTAACAATCCCCAATTCAACGACTTCCTCCGATCCGAAGGCGAAATTCCACCCGCACACTTAAAGCTGCTCGGTATTCTGTGGCACACAGATCTTGATCACTTTGAGATCACCGTTCCCCATATGACGCTTCCCACATCAATCACCAAGCGTACCATCCTCCAGTATATAAACGCCATCTTTGATCCTCTGGGGTGGATTTCCCCAGTGATCCTTCACAAGAGGCTCTTCCTCCAAACCCTCTGGAGAGAACAGCTTCGTTGGGACGATCCACTTCCTCCACATTACCAAACCATATGGGAAGATCTTAATCCTCAAGCTTCCCCTTCCACAATTTTCCACGTTCCTCGCTTGGTATCCCACAATGACGGCGAGTCATTCGAGCTACATATTTTTTGTGACGCCAGCGCCAAAGCATATGGGGCGGCGGCATATCTCCGCGTCATTCACCCTACCATGCCCACACGCTCATTCCTCCTATTTTCGAAAAGTCGCGTCAGCCCAACGACTACTATGACCATTCCCAAACTTGAGCTCACCGCTCTACTCCTCGGTGTCCGTATTTTCCATTTTTTAGTGAAAGAGCTCGAGGTTCCTCTAGCAAACACAGTCATCTGGGGTGACTCCCAATGTGTATTGCACTGGGTGCGCGCAAATCGTCATGTGTCCGTATATGTTGACAATCGTGTACGAGAGATCCGTTCCGTTCCTCCCGATCTCATATTTGCACATATCCCTACGGAAGAGAACCCAGCGGACATCCTCTCCCGTGGAATGCAACCGGAGGAACTACAGAACTCCTCGATGTGGTGGAATGGACCCGAGCGAATCCGATCAGATGACCCTCTCAAGGAAATACAAGTTAGTTTCTCCATTGAGGATGTTCCTGAACCAGAGCTCACCCTTTCCGCCATTGAAACTAACCAGTACCAGTCATTGATTTGTTACGATCGGTTTTCCACGTTCGATTCTCTCCTCAACACCCTTATCTTGATACTCCTATTTCTGCAAAGAATTAGGAAATCCGTATCCTCGAATATTCTCCTCGCTAACCCTACTAGTGCAAACGCGCGCTTTATGCTCTTCAAAATGGCTCAGACAGAATGCCCTCCCGACGACACTGTTATCCGCAATCTGCACCTATACTTAGATGACCATGGCCTATGGCGCAGCCGAGGGCGTATTGACAGTGCTGCCCTATCATTCGACACTCGTAATCCCATCTACCTTCCCCGTGACCACAAAATCACGTCCCTTTACATTTTGCATGTTCATTCCTCTGCAGCGCATGCTGGAGTAAACCAGTGCCTATCCGACCTTCGTCGTACCGTCTGGATCCCCAAGGCCCGCTCTAAAATCAAGTCTGTTATTCGCTGCGACTGTTTTCATTGCCGCAAGCTGCAGTCCCTACCATATAAACTGCCTGACATGCCTCCTCTACCCGAGTCCCGCACGATCCCCACCCGCCCTTTTTCCCACATTGGGGTCGATTATATGGGACCATTCTCTATTCGTAATATGACCGGTTCTATCGTCAAGACTTGGATTGTCATATTCACATGTATGTTCTCTCGCGCTATCCACTGTGAAGTTGTACCTTCCTACAATGCCGAGGGATTCATACAAGCATTCCGCCGCTTTGTAAGTCGACGCGGCAAACCTATTCTCATCAATTCTGACCATGGTACGCAGTTGGTATTATGCGCTTCCACTCTCCAATCTGACCTATTCCGTGACTTCTGCAATCGCTTTGAGTTCAACATGGACTTTCAATACTGAGAAAGCTCCTTGGAAAGGGTCACACTTTGAACGACTTATTGGCATTTTCAAATCCGCTTTGCGCCATGCTATTGGGCGTCAAGTCCTCGACCGCGATAATTTCCTCACTACGGTTACTGAGATTGAAGCCATCGTCAATTCCCGTCCTCTGACTTACATTTCCGACGATATTGACCTAATTCCTCTGCGCCCATGCGACTTCCTCATACGTGGCGCTTGCATGACGCCTTATGATATTCCTCCATTCGATTCTGCTGATGAAGACTATCATCCCACCCCTTCATCGCGCGAACGTCTGCTTGCGTTCTGGTCACGTAGTAACGTAGTCACTACCACTTTCCTCCAGCAATGGACGGAGCAATATCTCCTCAGCCTGCGGGAACATAGCTCATGGACCCACAAGCAAAAGTCCACTTGCTCACGAACACCTTGCGTCGGCGACGTTGTCCTCATAGAACACGACCAAGACGCCAAAACCCACTGGAGACTAGGTAAAATTATTTCCTTTCCTCCTACTGTTCCTATCCGCGAAGCAACTATACGCACTCATACCTGTACCCGACATGAACCTAATATCGAGTTCCACATGACTATTACGGACCTTACACGTCCGATTAACATGTTATATCCGCTAGAGTTGACGGCTCCTGTTGCCACTCCTCCTCCATCCCCAACACTGCAGCCTCCTCCCGAGCTTGCCCCACGACGCTCCTCCCGCATAGCGTCCTTACCCACGAAATCCTACGTGTTTTTCGCATTTTGCATCCTCCTCGCCTCTCCCACCTTTGCCCTATCCTCCTCAGGGCAGTGTCCCAGTTATACGGACACCTCCACGTCAATCCACTTATCTGCTTGTTCCCTTCCCTCCTATTCCATCCACCGCATTCATGATGCTCATTGCTGGATTCCGCAGACATGTTTGAACAGTAGGTCATATGATCATTACTGTCGATCCTCGTGTCATGTCTGCCCAGTATGGTCCACGTACTGCACGGACTACTCTGGACGCTACGTACAGTGGACACTCGAAAATGCTGACCTCGTGAATTCCACGGTGACAGCTTTCCAATCCGAGATTTGCTCTTGGAAATCCTCTCCTCAATGTGATTCCCTGTCCACGACCCGAAACTGTGTTGTCATTACTCTGCTGGACAACACCAGTCACTACCTTACTACTTCCACTATTCGTATCACCGATTTCTCCGACATCGATCCACCGATATGTATCGGAGAAGGTGATGCTTATGGGCCTCCCACCTATTGTGCTGTTCACCCTTGCTCTCTCAATGGGACTAAATTTTGCTACTTTGATCAACCTGGCTTACACTTCCTCACAGGTGTTTCCACCGCCATTCCATTGAAGGCATACGGATATGCACAGTGCACCTTCTACGCACATCCACCCGCCTCCTCTCTACCATCCTCCTCCCATTCCGCTCCCAATTCCTCGGTTATTTGTGTAGATGGAGGTATTCAGATCGGCTCTGATTTGCGATCCATCATTGTGGAAGTATGCATTTATTCCACATGCTCCATTCATAACCTCTCCTCCTCCACCTCTATTCGTGGATGGACCCTCCCCGTCCCCTTGGAAATGACCCAATGGGATTTCCCCGTGGCCACGAACATTTGGTCTAATGGTATTCAGATCTTCCATGATGAGCGGGAGTGCCGCCATACTTCATTTTGTCGTCAACACCGCTGTCATTTGTGCTGGTCTTACCTATCCCATTTCTCCCAGTGCGCCTCTGCATGGGAAATTATTCTCCTGACTCTAAGCATTATCGCCTGTCTGTTGATATTTCTCTGCGTAATTCGCATTATTATGTCCATCTATATATGCGGACTCATTCTTGCCCGTGTCCTCAAATTCGGTTACTTCCTCGTCTTACTTCCCTATCGGCTCGCGCGGTTTTTGCTCCTCTATCTGCGTTGTCGACGTGGTTCCCCGGATTCTCCCATGGTACCTTCCTCACGACGCCGTATTCGTCGACGAGTGCGCACAGCAGTACAAACTACCGTCTTGCTCATGTGCATTGCCTTTCGCCCGCTCGCTCATGCTTGGGACCAGGTAGCACATCTCGATTCTAGTTCCACGACTTGTAGCCGTCACCCTAATGGGACGTTCCAATGTTCCACTAGCACATCCCATCTCCTCACTCTCCGCTCCGCATCCTCATCTGTAGGCCTCACGCTTACCACCAGGGACAACATTCCCGTTGGCTCCCTCACACTACGCTACACATCCCTAACATACCAGTGTAACCGCCAACATCAGTACTATACACGTAATCACTTGTTTGAAGTGCATAGTGTGAAGCGCTGTCCAATGTCTGGCTCATGCGCTAATAAAGAGCACAATTGTGCTCACCTTCCTTCCACTTCCACACTTCCCGAATTCGATTCGATCATTAACGAGTCTCCAGGTTATTCCTATTGTGCTGAATCGAGTGGTTGCTGGATCCAAGGTTGCGGTCTCTGCACTTCCGCTTGTCTCTTTTACCGCGTCATTGCGGTTCCTCGTTCCAACACGGTATATCAAGTTTTCACTTGTCCTTCCTTCCGCCCGGTCGTTGCGTTAAAGGTTAGCATCGACACTCCCACTAGCTCCACTAGGTACAAACAAGTTCTACAGCCTGGAGTCTACACACGCATTTCCGATGCGCTTTCCGTCAGTCTCGTGTCCACGTCCGTTCCCCATACTCCTCTCCTCGGATCATCATTCCTCCGCAACATGGACACCGGTCAGGTTGGTCTCGTTTCTGCCTCCCCAGTACACCAACCTCAACCAGGGCTGGTTGGACAATTGCAGTGCTCCTCCCGACATCATGCTGTGCACTTCAATTGCACGTTCACTAGTCGGGTATGTCAATGTCGCACCACAGAAACCAACGCCAATTGTGACTGTTCCACTTTTGATCTGAATAACTACTTTTCTAACCCAGAAATAGTCCTCCCAGTAACGCACGGCGATGTTCTTCTTCATCCCTATGAAGACTCAGTTTCTGCAGTCTTTACTCATTCCACAAGCTTCCAACTACAAGTCGATATTAACAAGTTCCTCTCCTCCTTCACCTATGACCACAGTACTTGCACCGCTATCGCATCCCCTCTAGTCGGATGCTTCAACTGCGTGCCCGGTGCTCGTTCCAATATTACTTGCTCCACAGACTTTGGAAGTACCCTAGGTCTCCTCAGTTGTGGAGACAACATCTTTTCTATACCATGCTCCCCACAGGGTTCTCCTCTCACGCTCACTTTCCACCAAAATCGCTCCACGACAGACATTGCCTGCCAACTTAAGTGTCCGGCAAGCCGCACATCCCTCCACGTTATCGGTCAATTATTCGATGTTACTCCGCTCTCTGTCTTCGGCGACTCCTCCGTTCGCTCCATCTTGAGTAACGTTTCTTACACTACCCTAGGTTCCTTCCTCAATAACATCCATTTTCCTTCCCTTTCCATCCTCTCCTTCATCACATCTTGGTTAACCTACCTACGTTATGTTGGCTTTGGCTTACTCTTTATCCTACTCTTGTACGTCTTTTTTCAATTTCGTTCATGTTGTATTCTCTTTCGCTTCCTACGTCACCTCCCCAAGAAAGATTTGTAATATCCATCATCACGTATACCCTCCGCTGGTCCCTATATGTACATCCCACTTCCTGGGCAATAACTATCTCAGATTCCAGATGTCCACCTATCGTCCGCTCCACGATCCCGTCGGTGACTATGACGCCGACGTGTGCCATTCACTGAGGGAAAACAGACTGTCAAGGAGGCCTACGACCTCCTCCAACTTCTTCAAAACTCCTCCACTATAGAAGAATACAATGGTTATTCAGGACAGCTCCAAATATTCCCACGCGTGAGCTCCGCAACGTGAGCTCATCTGGAGGTGTGCAAGGTGGCTTTGCTACCTTTACCGGTGACGAGTGCAAGCGATATATCACGGATGAAGAGATCCTCACCACTTCCCTATTCCGCTCGTTTAATCATGTGCTCGACGATATTAAGCACCACCTATCTACTCCTCCTCCTCCCGGTCTCCTTCGGGAAAGGGTTCTCCAAGAAGTACCGTCCCCAGCTCCTACTTCTCCATCATCCACTCCTTCTCCACTCCGCACGAAGAAGTCTCTTCGTCAGATTCGTCGTCGTCCCCATCACGCGAGTCCTCGCCCACTACAAACGATTCTTCATCAGAATCGTCGCGAGAGACCCCTCCTCCCCGACAGAAATTCTGTAGTGAGCGACCTACTGCCCAGCCTCCTCGAAAGAGAAATCCAATCCGGCCCCGTTCCCCATCACCGACGCCTCCGACGCATTATTCCTACACCTCCTCTGCTCCCCGTCCTCAACGAGCTCCGCCGTCCTCGACCTCAGCAGTTTTCTGCACCTTTTGCAGACAGTCACACCCCTCCCATCAATGCTTCGTCCTCAGGGGTGTGATCGAGAGGAGGCAGTTCCTCTTGCGCCACGACAGGTGTTACCGCTGTCTGGGACTTCATCCCCGCAATGAATGTCCTCAGGGGGGGCGTAGGTGCAAGCGCTGCGATGCCGACTCACACCACGTAGCAGTGTGCCCGGACTACTCCATCCGGGTCGTTCCATTCCACCTCAGCGATCCCCGGAATTAGTTCTACAGTTCCTCTCCAGAGTATGTCAACACCCTATCCATTATCCCACTCCCTTTCCTCCTCAACAAGGATATTTCCTCCACAATTCCTCTCGAGCGTTATCAGTATCCTCTACGACGATTCCTGGACGACGACTTCCTTCCGCCGGAGTATCACGGTTAACCGTGATTAAGCCCTTAACCTTAACTTATTCATTTAACTTTCTTGTTATTTAATATATTGTATAATTCGTAATATGTATATCATTTTCCATCACCCATTACGTATGCAAATATTACAATAACACATTAGGACACCTACACATTCCTTTCTTCCCCCATATAAAGCAAATTAGTGTAATATCGGGGACTGACCAGGAGACCCGCCGATCCTTTTTACTTTTTACCAGCTCTTGCCTTTTTTGTTTGTTTATCTTGACTATACCGTTGATTGTTCGTTTCTTTTATTTTCCTTTGTTATTGGATAAATAGGATATTGTTATAGTCTTACTTGTCCGTTGGCATTGGACCACAACACACACAAAGCAAAATTAGGAGATAGCATTTTCCGTATATCCGTTAACGTGAAATACCGACGGTTGTACTTTGTCACACTCGATGACCGTGCTGGAACGGATGAGGTCTCTTGTCCCCGGGATGACAAAGAAAATCTCGTCCTGCTCGTTCCTGATTGGGGTGTGCGCGTAGCAGGTTTCATTGATTCGATGATCGTAGATAATCTTCTTGGCTACAACGGTCTTGCATTGCGAAATCGCGACTACTTCTGGTCCCGCGAAGGTGGCAATAACGTCCTTTCGGTTCAGAATATGACGAACTGCGACTGTGGGGTTGAGCTCAGTCATTGCCCACCAAACTATGAAAAGCCTGTTCTTCATTAGACATGCTTCTTCGAAAGCTTTCTCGAAGTTTCGCTTCATATCTTCCTGGAGTTTCTCCGCAACGAATTGTAATTTAGAGTTAACTCCGGAGTGTGTCAGGTTGCGTCGAAACTGCTCCTGATTGTCGTACGTTTGCTTCATGTATTCGATATGTGATGGGCTTCCGATGATGTTCGTTTCCCCAGCGACCTTTGACGATGCTTCAGCTGGCCGACGCGGGATTCTTCGTACAGAGTCGGCAATCGCGTCTGGTACTTGCTCTTCCTCTGATTCAGACTGCGGTTCTTGCATAGTTGTCGTCAAAACCTCAGCGTTCCTCTCGTTTGCTCCTGATGGGGGAGTAGTAGTACTCGCTGGATTCTGCTTCGTAGATGTAGTCGGCATCATTGTTGTGCTCATCTTCGTGATTGTCGTCGGCATCATCGTTGTGCTCGGATTCGCATTGGTGCTCGGCTGGATAGTTGTGCTCATCTTCGTGACTGTAGTCGGAACTGATTGTTGTACTCGAATTCGCATTGGTGCTCGGCTTGATAGTTGTGCTCATCTTCGTGATCGTAGTCGGCATTATTGTTGTACTCTGCTTCGCATTGATGATCGGCTTGATCGTTGTACTCATCACCATGGTTGTGGTCGGCATCATTGTTGTGCTCGGCTTATTACTGGTGCTCGGTTTTGCTGTTGTGCTCATCGTCGTTGTTATCGACGGGTCGTACAGTCCCAACTCCTTTGCTGTTTTGCGCTCTTCACTCTTCTTTTTGGCTTTGTTGAGCCAGTCCTGGAAGTCTTTGCGTCTTTTTTCGAAGATGTGTTGGGTTAGTTCGATGAAGCCAGTGGTGTGGTTGTCCTTATTCTCTCGGAGTTGGCGGACAACGATTGGATTCATTGGTAGTGATTGCTGTAATTCAAGATCCAGATCGAATTCTGGTGGATACTGGTTGGAGTAGGCGATCTTCAGAGCCATTTCTTGATATAAGACGATTCGCGTTTCTTCGTCTTTTTCGTCAAAGACTTGCAGCATGTCCCTGTCCTCGATTCGGGCTTTCTCCTTCACTAGGGGAATCAGCTCCATGACGGGGATGGATTGAATCATCTTCTTTGTATCCAATATGGATTGTTTGGCTCGGAGGGCGTGGTAGATTGCGTGTTCTGGTAGTGTGTAGTTATACCACCGGATTCGCCTCGCAACGTCGTCGAACTTCAGCTTGTAGGTGACGATCATTTCACCAATCACGTTTTCCGTGTTGTTTCGTCCTTCTTTTCTGTTTTGATTGAATCTTCCTAGGTCAAACTCCAGAGCTTTGTTCTTGGCTTCATTGAATATCTTATGCAGCACCCACTTCTTGGCCTCACGTCGGTTCCTCTGCCGGAGTGTACTCTCAATATCCTGATCGAAGATGACGAACACTTCCGTAGTTGTGGCATACACTTTGTCTTCGAAGCACGACTGAACTTTCCTGTCCACTTCTTTTGCCGACATTGTGAACGCCGATTGGGTTCTCTCGATAACCATCGTTCTTCCTCCCAATTTCGCGCTGAAGGTCCCCAGCTGAATAAATTGACAACCTCTGTCGATCCTTGCTGGTTCCCATATGACTGTGGTGTTTGCGTCCGTGCACTGTCCTTCTTGAATGTGACAGCCTTTCGAGTTCCATATGAGGGGTGTGATGATCGTTTCATCGGTGAGGACGCTGAGCGGCCCTTCTTCCATTATGGCCTGTGATTCCTCCTTGCACGTGGCCCCCCAAAACTGGGTACTCGGATATATGTCGGGCAGTGGGGTTCTTGAGACGTCCGGGACACTTGGTAGAAGAGGTTTGTTGTTATAAACGCGCAGCTTCTGGAGCTGCCTGCACTCCTCCGGTTGCATTGCTGTGATCTCCAGTAGTGTCCGATTGTACGAGGGGACGAACATTGTTGCGCCGGTGCATAGCCTGTATTTGGCGACGGCACATTTATAAGCGGGGATTTCAGGTAAGGATCTGTTTGCGATGAAAAGCTTTGCGATTACTTCAGCATGTTCAACGGCAGGCGGCGGAGTGCATTCGATGAGAGGTGGAGGTGCAATCAGCACTCCTCCTTTTCCTTGGGTGCATAGATAAAACTTCATGCCGTGTGCGTTGTTTATCAGAGCCAGAATTAGCATGGTAGTCCACAAGGCATTGATTGCGCGGCTAGGTCCAGTTCGCGTCGGGACGGTGTCCGGTTCGATGTCGACGCTGTAGACTTGACGTCGGGGGTTGTTTCCTCTGCCGCGACCACGTCCTCTTCCGCGGCCTCTGCTGTTGCTGTTGTTCTCGTTGTTGTATCTGTCCTCGCGTTCCATCGGCTGCACTGGTTCGTTCCGGTATCCACCGTAGCCACGGCCGCGTCCACGTCCTCTTCCGCGGTATGGGGACCTATCCCTGTCGGAGCTGCGTGGTGGTCGTTCCGGCGTTCCATCACGGAAGTGACGATTGTCCCAGTCGGATCTACGCGGCGGTCTTTCCGGCGTTCTTTCGCGATATTGGCGATTGTCCCAGTCGGATCTACGCGGCGGTCGTTCCGGTGTGCTTTCGCGATATTGGCGATTGTCCCAGTGCGTACCTCTATCTGATCTTCTGTATCCATCGTAGTCGTCCCTTGGAATGTAGTTGAAGTTCCTGTCATTCTGGTTTGTTCGCAGTGAAGCTACCTGGGCGGATAGCTGATGGACGACATTTGTCAAATCGTCTTTGTTTGCCTCCGCTTGCTCCAGCCTTCGGAACGCATGCTCTTGTTTCGCACAACTGAGGGCTTCTTCAATTGTAGAGGGGTTTTTTCTTCTGACGGTTCTTCTGAGTTCCGGATCGAGTCCTTCTGTGAAAGCATTTAACGCCATAAATTCGCGGGTGTGAGCTGACGCGTTGTTTTCTTCCTTGCGTGCTGCGAGACGGGCGCGTTCTTGTGGGTCGAATGGATTGTTTGGGTTCTCAGGAAGTGTTGCTCCTCCAGCGGCGTTCCGTCCAGGGTACGCCATCCTTGCTAACGTCCGCACTTTCTCTGCGTATTCGTCCAAATCTCTCCCGTTTTGCTTTACAGCCTGTAGTTCCACACGCGCCATCATTCTGCTGTCCTGGGTGTGGATTAGATCGGACAGTGCTGCGATGAGCTCGTTCCATGGTCCACCGCTGCGAAAATTGAGGGGGAGGCTGCTGTATTTACGTAATGCTTCTCCGTGGAGAAGTGACGGCAGGAGGCGTAGCGCTGATTCTTCATCGTAGGCGTTCGCGTTCAAGTAACTGTTCAGTTCGGCCATGAAACCAGAGAAATCGCCACTACCAAAGTTGGGAAGGGGCTTCGACTGCGCCCGTCCCACGTTCAATCGGCGAAGGTTCTCGTTGAGGGCGTCGAGCCTCGCCTCCATAATGAAAAAATTGGTACCTCTCAATTGCTCCTCAGAATTAAAAAACGCTCATTAGGAGCGGACCGTCTCTCGTAAGCAAAAACGCCCAGTTCGAGTTATCTGTAAGAAACAGATATACATACATCGAATATATATATACAAACTCGCAGAAAAGATCTTGAATAAAAATCCAATTCAATAAAAAGGGGTTTGGAAAATAAGTAGATGGATCAATTTGTTCAAATGAAGTCAGTGAGGTTTCTTTCTTCAATATCCCTTTTTCTTCCATTCGTTTCAAAGAGTTGCAGTGGCGGGCTGTGATAAATTGGTCCGGCCCTTCCAAAAGAATAAGATCTTAGTAGCCTCTTTGATGAGATTAATGGTCGTACGCTCGGGAAAAGGAATGGGTCGTTGTTTTTTTTTTTTCTTAGCGGACGTGAAGAGCTCTTTTCCGAATCGATCCGAGGATAAGATCGCGATTTGAGGAAAAGGAACTTTCTTGTCTGGCTTTACAACTCACTAGAAATAGAATTGCTAGTACAGGTGGAATTTAGCAGACGAAAATCCAATCTAGCGAGAGGGAGAGTGCCTCTTTAACCTGAATTTTGCTCCTAGTACCAGTGGGAGAGCAGCAATGGAATTCTCGACAAATATAGCGAGTAATTCTGTTCGGAGTTTATTTCTTTGACGTCTATGGAGATAAGTAATCTGAATATTTAGATTCTTCACTGTGCACATTAAGAAATGTGAAGATCTAGAATTCTGAATTACTTATGTTCATAAAGGTTTGCAGCTGCTCGAATTTGTGGCCAGGCCTTCAACCCTAGTCATATAACGGACTCAGGGAGCTCTCCTTTAGACCTTTCGTAGTACAATATGAATAAAACTTAACTCTCCGAATTGCTGACTGGTCTATAGCGACCTGGGATCCTTTCGGGGGAGACGGGAAAATGTCCGGGCCCGATGGCCTCCACGTTACAATATGGATGTTTCTTGCTTGAGGGGTTAATTGTGTTGGTGTATCAATATCGATGTGCTGTCGTATCGAGTATTAGGACCCGTGTGGTGTAGCGTATGTAGCAAGACATATATTGTATATATTCGGGTAATAAAGGTTAAGGAGGATGTGACGTCAAAACGAACGTCATGCGTTCGGCTTGTCACGCAACACTCTGAGGAGAGAGAGCGGGCCAAGCCACGCCTCTCTCCTCAGTGCATTGAGGATTAATTATAGGGTTGTTTGAGTGAGGGTGTCACACAATATATACACACTAATTTGTATCCACATTCACCCCGGGGAACTTTTTTACGACGAGCCCAACTTATACCGTAGTTGCATCAATTTAGTCCTAATAATTCTTTTAATTCGCGTATGTTATAACACAGTTGCAAAATTACGCATGAGAAAGTATGCTCAATAAAGAGGTGCCAGAGAAAAAAACCGAGAGAGCAGACAAACAGAGCGGATAGACAACGAGAGGAAGGGCCAGGCAACGGTATACATTTGCGGATGCGCTCGTCGGAAAAAGTTCCCCGGGGTGAATGTCGATAAAATTTGGTTTGCACATATTGTAATAAACACTTTTAATAAAAATTAAGACGAAATCGTAAATATAGGTTTACTTTGGCCTGTCCCTTTAAACAAAGGTCAGGCCCATTTCAAGTGACCCCTATTTTCCATGATTCCACCTGATTCTTCATGTCAAATATAACATGATACAATATTTTTCTAATTTCTAGCGCAAAATTCACGCAGTATTCTGCAATTTACCAGTCATGGGGTTTGCAAGTATGTCAAAAACCGCGAGTTTTCCTTGCAAGTATCAATTCGCAAAATCGTGTGCTTTTTACACACTTTTACCGAATTTTCACACATCCGCACTATAGAAAATCCGCCATCAAAGACATTTTTTGTTGAACAATTGGTCCCGTGGCGATCGGTCGTAAAAACTGCCTGTAGATATGCTCGTGTAGTGCCAAGATACGGTAAATTTTTCGATACTTGCAAGGAAAATCGGGCATACTTGCAAAGCCCATCATTGCCAACTATATATCGCAGTGGCCACGCCTCTTCGCGTTAATTGGACAGTATGCTATATTGGGCGTGGCAATTGCGATATTGGTCAATCAGTGCGAATGTGCGTGAATTGTGAGCTTAGAAAAATATTGTATCATACTATATTTGACATGGAGAATCATATGGGATCATCAAAAAAGGGGTACAATTCAGAACAACACCTCTACCGCATGCGCTAAAAGCGTCTGCAGTTTTATAACCAATATCGCGCAAGCGCTTCGTTAAAATTCACTTAGATTTATAAAAGTTTGTCAGAATATGTACACACCAGCCGTTCGAAGAGCCCTACGGGCTCTTCTCCGACTGGAGGAATCGGCCTTCGGCCGATTGTTTCCCTATTTAAAAAAAGAATTGCTAAAACGTAGAAAGTTAACTCTCGTCTCTTTCTCTTCCGTGCCACTTACATTCACACGTCTCTGATTGTGGAAACGTATACTAATCAGTTTGGATCTCCACTCGACTAATGCTAGCATGCAAATTTGCCATTGAAGGGCTCTATGTAGAGCAGATTGTTACTCTTGTGATAAGCTAGCATAGCTCAACCGGTAGAGCGTTGGACTGTGAATCGAGAGGTTGTGCGCTGCTGTGGGTTCGAATCTCGCCAGCGATAAAGATTTTGTATGCTCTTCCGATCGAAGTATTTTTCTTTATGAAGGGATTTCGTTGTGCACATAAAAACAAACCCGTGACAAACTCTTCTCCTTTATATAATAAGATTCCTGCTACACTTTTTAAAACCAAGTGTGATAATCTCTGTTTTCGGTATTCCGTCTTCCCTACATTCGACAATCCTCCCTTCCCTGCCCTCTAACCTCTACTCACATCGGCCAAGAGACACCGCGCGGATTGAAACTGCAATGAAGATCTCCTACTTCTGGAAAAAAACGGGACCCTGGATTCTTCTACATGATTTTTCTTAAGTCTAAGTGTGATGATTGTATGTCGTAATAAAGTCGTATTCATAACAAATTTAATGAATCGCTTTCGCGATACGCAATTGCCTTTTGGTCGCTGCAAACATTTCGCATATAAATAAGCGAAGAATTTAATATTCATGGATTTCGCTTAATTATATGTCAATCCATAGTGTTTTCGAATCTGGAAAAGAATATTATCTACTTTGTTTGCAGTTCTCAAGCCAGGAATTATTGTACATTGAAAGAGTTGTGCAAGACTATCGGGGAGATGAGTATTGGTGTGTGTGTGTGTGTGTGTGTGTGTGTGTTGTGTGTGTTGTGCGTGTGTGCGTGTGTGTGTGTGTGTGTGTGTGGTGTGTGTATGTGTGTGTGTGTGTGTGTGTGTGTGTGTGTGTGTGTGTGGTGTGTGTGTGTGTGTGTGTGTGTGTGTGTGTGTGTGTGTGTGTTTAAAAAAACTGAAATACATGTTGCCGCAATGTTTTCTGGTTGAAAACTGTGTGGAAAGATCAGTTTAAGTTGAAATACATGTTGCCACAATGTTTTCTGGTTGAAAACAGTGTGGAAACATCAGTTTAAGACTGAATACATGTTGCCGCAATGTTTTCTGGTTGAAAACAGTGTGGAAAGCTCAGTTGAAGCTGAAATACATGTTGTCACAATGTTTTCTGGTTGAAAACTGTGTGGAAAGGTCAGTTCAAACTGAATACATGTTGCCGCAATGTTTTCTGGTTGAAAACAGTGTGGAACGATCAGTTTAAACTGAAATACATGTTGCCACAATATTTCTGGTTGAAAACTGTGTGGAACGATCAGTTTAAATTTTAAACTGAAATACATGTTGCCACAATATTTCTGGTTGAAAACAGTGTGGAAAGATCAGTTTAAGCTGAAATACATGTTGCCACAGTGTTTTCTGGTTGAAAACTGTGTGGAAAGATCAGTTTAAGCTGAAATACATGTTGCCGCAATGTTTTCTGGTTGAAAACAGTGTGGAAAGATCAGGTCAAACTGAATACATGTTGCCACAATGTTTTCTGGTTGAAAACAGTGTGGAAAGCTCAGTTTAAGCTGAAACACATGTTGCCACAGTATTTTCTGGTTGAAAACTGTGTGGAAAGATCAGTTTAAGCTGAAATACATGTTGCCACAATGTTTTCTGGTTGAAAACTGTGTGGAAAGTTCAGTTTAAACTGAAATACATGTTGCCACAATGTTTTCTGGTTGTAAACAGTGTGGAAAGAGCAGTTTAAACTGAAATATATGTTGCTACAATGTTTTTCTGGTTGAAAACTGTGTGGAAAGATCAGTTTAAGCTGAAATACATGTTGCCACAATGTTTTCTGGTTGAAAACAGTGTGGAAAGATCAGTTTAAAAATTGAGTCTGACTACGGTACCTGGCCGAACAGATTGCCTAAGGATTAAGTCTGCGAGTGTGGAAAGTAGATGTTGTTTACTGAAGTAGATGTTGCCACCAAGTTTTATGGTTGATTACGACGCCTATCAGTGCATTGTCACTGATAGGAACGTAGGAAGGCCTACCAGTGACGCCAGAAGATGGAATAAGGATAGGAGAGTGAACTATGAACTACCTCTTTCTTTGAAACGTGTATTAAGGATAAGGTGGTCGCATGCAAATTTGTCGCTCATCGAATATACTTTTCATTATGCAAATTCACTTTTCCTCGTCCGAAGAAGAGGAAAGTAAACAGTGAGTTAATTTTGAAATGTTTCCACTGTGATTGTGATAGGCCAATTAAGAAACTATAATTATGAAAAGAATATAATTTGGGATCCGTATGACTGTTGAAAATGTTTAACTGCGAACACTCATTCATGTTTCCTGCTTGTTTTCGCGATTTTTGCGTTTATATAATTCTTTTAATTGTTCTTCTTCAATTGCTTCACACTTGTAGAATGTTTTCTATTATCTTTGTTTTTTACAGTTATCTAAAGTATGCGATTTTTTTGAAGTTGGTACAGTTTTTGGGGTCGAATAAGTTTTAAAAAAAAGCAGCTCGCTTTGATAAGTAATTACAACTAGACCAAAACTGTAAAACTTTACTAAAACTATTCAAAATTCTCGAAATAACTTATTTGCACACAAACGAAGGAAATTTTGTAATAGATTTTCGCACACAGGAATTGAACCAGCCAATTTCTTCGTTGAACTAGCCATAACCACTCAACAAAATTGTGAATTTTGAATAACAGTATCCGTATATGAAAGATCTTGTTAATTGTTGATTGATGAGTTCATTATTTGATTGCCCTTTGATATATAGTGTTAAGTTGATCAGCTACAAGCACAAGCAATCATTTTTGGCTTTAGTTTTTTTCTTCGCTTTATGCCGAACATAGAAGATAGAGAGTACCGGGTTATATCAACCGAATCTGCAGAAATGGTGCACCGGGGTCCAGGTCATTTCTGAAGCCGGACATACTGGCCTTTAAACCGGAGGCCAATTTTCTCGGGAAGCCACTGCGGCTTATTGGATAAGACACCCTCGGACAACTTTGGACAACTGGACAACCGAGAATGGACAACCGGACAACTGGACAACCGAGAATGGACAACCGGACAACCGCGGACAACTGGACAACCGAGAATGGACAACCGGACAACTGGACAACCGAGAATGGACAACCGGACAACCGCGGACAACTGGACAACCGGACAACCGCGGACAACCACGGGAAACTTTCATGTTTCCACTAAAACAAAAAATACTGTTTTCTGAGGACACTTGTGGTTTAACCACGAGTTATGTTTTATGAGTTTAACCACGAGTCAAAACTCTTGCACACTCACTTCACCAGCTAGGCATAAGCAAGACGATGCAGTAAAAAAACTCCATTTATTTTCCGAAAAAGAGAAGACAATTAGGGAACCAAAACAGTTCAATATCAGTACTTATTTAATATGGTTTTCTACCGTGTTCTCTCTAGTTAATATACGGGTCGGTTACCTCATTTTTCTCAATTTCGTTATTCTGGCTACTTTTTCGGAAAATAAATGGAGTTTTTTTTACTGCATCGTCTTGCTTATGCCTAGCTGGTGAAGTGAGTGTTCAAGAGTTTTGACTCGTGGTTAAACTCATAAAACATAACTCGTGGTTAAACCACAAGTGTCCTCAGAAAACAGTATTTTTTGTTTTAGTGGAAACATGAAAGTTGTCCGTGGTTGTCCGCGGTTGTCCGGTTGTCCGGTTGTCCGGTTGTCCATTCTCGGTTGTCCAGTTGTCCGGTTGTCCATTCTCGGTTGTCCAGTTGTCCGTGGTTGTCCGGTTGTCCATTCTCGGTTGTCCAGTTGTCCGGTTGTCCATTCTCGGTTGTCCAGTTGTCCAAAGTTGTCCGAGGGTGTCTTATCCAATAAGCCAGCCACTGCCGTACATATCACGATAAAAAATGTCGATACCTACATTTTGTTTATTAACCAATCGACATAACCCTTTATCTGTATTTTTTTGAAGGGATAGAGCTATAATTGCACTTTGGTCTTCCACAATGGAAAGAATCTCCTTTCTTCTAAAGTACTATGAGTTACGAACTTCGAAGTCTAAACGACAAAATAATGGAATTGTGGCAGCTCAAATTTTTGTTCACCAACACAAGCTTATAAACAAAACATTTCAGGCGTACAAATTGTACAAAGTTATCAAGCATGGCACCGCCGAGAAGATCGCCCAGGCTTGCTGCAATGGCATCCAATCCGGCCGCGGCACCGGTTCCAGCAGTGGTTGTTCCGCCAGCCCCACCAGCCGCTCCTGCCTACGACCTGATGGAGGATGAGATCCAACATGTCTCACTCAGCTACATTCGGGCCGTGCTCAACCGGGTATGCCTTATAAGATTACGAATTTTCGAATACTATGACTGAGCACGAAAAGTTTAATCGTTTGCTAGTTTTTGCTCCCCAAAAACTCTGATTCGACTGAGGGTATAAAATCGCGAATTCCTGTGAAATGCAGAGACAGAAATTGTTCCTTTCCTTTATAGTATAATATAATGCATTTAATATCAAGTTTGTGAGAGTATTACTTTTCCTATTGTTTATCTTTATTTTCAGATGGCTGCTGGCGCGAGTGCCAATGCAACAGTTGAGAAATGTGTCTCACCTTTTGAGAACATCATGCTCGTACTGCAGGTGACATCGGATCTGTTCACCCGTCAGATCTTCCAGGACACGGGAAATATGGTTTGTTTGATTGTTACGAAACAGTACTAGTTTTTGTAATAGGACTCCTCAATAGAAAAAGTATGGCAAAAACAGCGCATTTTGCTTCCAAGTATCAAATGTGCATCTCGTGTACGATTTTGCATACACCTTTGAAAGTTAGAAAATGCACCATTGATAATACTAGAGTATTTATGTTACGATTTCGCGCGAATTCGCATGCGAAACTGCCATCCAAGTTAGCAAAATTTTGCGCACATACAGTAAGATCGCGAAAAGTGCGCATCAGGCAAAACCTGAAAAAGTCTTGGAGCGAAAAAGGAAATAGTGTGAAAAATAAAGAGGGCACAGACAATTAAACATGTGGGGCACTTTCGCATTTTTTTCGTTGTCGGCATGCGGTAAAGTCCGCAAAAAATGCGAAGTGCCCACATGTTTAATTGTCTGTGCCCTCTTTATTTTTCACACTATTTCCTTTTTCGCTCCAAGACTTTTTCAGGTTTTGCCTGATGCGCACTTTTCGCGATCTTACTGTATGTCCGCAAAATTTTGCTAACTTGGATGGCAGTTTCGCATGCGAATTCGCGCGAAATCGTAACATAAATACTCTATACTAGAGGAGGCGAAAATGCACAGTTTATGCACGCTCGCGAAAAAATGGTCCTGTGGCGACCGCTGCGGGACCATTTTTTGGCGGTCTGTAGTGGTTCTCGCGTAGTGCCAATCTACGGTAATTAAAGCCATACTTGGAAGCAAAATCCGGCATACATCGAGACCCCATTAATGAATACTTTTTGTAGTCTTTCATTGCTACGCGTCGATTTCTTGTTCCCGTGCATGTATTTCTGTCGTTTTAGGTCGAGGCAGCAAAAGGACTTAAACTGTGTGTGGAAATGGCTAAGATGTGTGGGCAGGCCATGGGAGCGTTTCAAGACAAGTCACTCCGTTCGATCGGAGTGGTTATCCGCTCTCTTGGAGAGGCATGTTAATTATTCATTTTGTTTGGGGGAAAATATTGTACCAAGTTCGTATTCCGTAAGAGCACCAAGTCTAAAGTATAGTCTCTCCTCTCAACCTCTCTCTCTCTCTCTCTCGCACTGGCTATCTTACACTTTCTTACTCCCTCTGTCTCCCTCTAACTGACTACGTCTCACTACTCTCTTTATCTCACTCTCTCACCCACTCTGATCCCCACACTCTCCCTCTCTCGGAACCCCCCACTCTCCCTCTCTCGATAACCCTCACACTCATTCCTCTCACTCCTATCTCTCTCTCTCCCCTCTCTCTCTCTCTCTCTCTCTCTCTCTCTCTCTCTCTCTCTCTCTCTTTCTCTCTCTTAGTCTTACTCTCTCTTAGTCTTACTCTTTCTCTCACTGTTTCTCCCTCTCTTTCTCTCTCTCTTTGTCTTACTCCCCTTCCTCTCACTCTCTGTCTCTCTGTCTCTCTCTCGGTCTCTCTCCTTCTCTCTCCCTCTCTTTGACTTACTCTCTGCCTCTCTTTGTCTTACTCTCTCCCTCTCTCTCACTCTTGCTCTCTCTCCCTCTCTCTCTCACTCACTCTCCCCCTCTCTCTATCTCACTCTGTCTCTCTCTGTCTTACTCTCTCTCCCTTTCTCTCTGGCCCTCCCTTCTAAATCTCTAATGATATGTCACTGTGATCTTTGTCAGACAACTACATAGTTTATGTCTCCGTCTCTTTCTCGAGAGGAGAGAGAGAGAGAGAGAGAGAGAGAGAGAGAGAGGAGAGAGGAAAGGAGAGTCTTTGTCTGTTTACTTTCCCTCTCTCTGTCTCGGTTCTCTCTCTCTCTCTTTTCGTCTCTCTCTCTCTCTCCCCCCTCTCTCGTCGATCATTCTCTGTCTTTCTCTTTATAATCTCTAACGATATGCTCCAAAACTGTGATCGTTGTAGATGGAACCCCACAACTACATAGTTTATGTACAACAATAGTACAAGTCATTCGTTTGGTTATAATCTCTTGCTTTAGTTGTCGTCTGACCCTAACGACTCGACAGCATTCTCGGCTGAGAGAGCAATCCTTTTGGCGGATATGGATGACAAATTCTGGAGTCTGATTCTTGACGCAGCTGCTGTAAAAGATCAGGACAACAGTGTTTTGGTTAGTGTTAAGACAAAAATACGTTCTAAACAGGGATGGTAATTTGATTCCAATTAAATTGGTATCTTTCAGGTTCCAAATAAGCAAATATAAGCCAAATCTTAAGCCATCTTATAGATAGTGTTTTGGCATAATGCTCGTCTATGACATAGTGGTTGAAGCGAGGTACCCAAAATAGTACCCTTATTCAATTAAAGACCTTTCTTTTATACGTATTTCTATTCTAGTATATATAATTTTACGTTTACTGTCTTATATTATGCGTAGTAGTATTAGAATACGGTATACGTATGAATAAAGGCAGCCGCATTCCCCTTTAATTCTGCTAATTAAGTACTAATTAAGTACTAATGTGTAATGTGCATTTAATCATTAAGTACGAGCTAGCTAATTACACATCGAAAATTACTTCATTATATTCACATTAGTGACTTGATATGTAAATTAATTAGGCAGAAGATTGTCATTCGTTCGAACTTTCAATCCCATATCGATTGATTCAGGTCGCCGACTGCTTGGGAGATGTCGTTGGCCGCGCTACCGACCTTTCTATCAGGAACAAGCCGGATGTCTCTCAGCGCCGCCCCCGAGGTAGTTTAGTCCTTAATGATCTTGTTTTTTCAATTGTCTTTTCATCATTAACCAATAATTATGTTCCGTGCGAGTTGCTTATTTTTTATTGCGGACTATTAACAAATACCTGAACAACTTTCATTTAGCACCCCGTCGGAAGAATGGAAGGGTCACGAAACGGAAGACGACTCGCACTCAAGTCGTCGCCCGGAATCGTCTTCCCGCCCCCGCTCGGATCCAGTCCACACCCGCACAACGTCGCCAGGCTCCTGCTCCACCGACCAACAATCAGGCGGTCCAGCCATCGAATCAGATCGTCGTGATCCCCGTCCCTCAAGTTGCCCAACAGTCTCTTGCTCCTCACCAAGCATCGATCTCCGCACCATCGTCTGTTAGAAACGTCCGTCCTGCACTGCTCCTCCGACTGGATCCGCACCCTCGCATCATGGCCAAGTTCGCTCATCTCAGCACCATCGCGAAACGCACAAGGAAACCAGCTCCTACCAGCTACGACGTCTTCCGCCCTTCCGCCAGCTATCAATGATGTGCCACTTAGCGATTCAGCCACGCCTACTGGAGCAGGTAATATGTCTTCTGTTATTGTAGGTTCATACCACCGTCCTAAACAAACCTTACACAATTAATTTGTGTTTGTCAATATGGTTAGGTTTCTTAGAAGTCTAATCTGGCTTGAGTGAGCCTCATTCTCTTTTCTCTCCGCCCATTTTTTATTTGCAACAATTGATCGAAATAGAGTACTCAAGTCGAAAATGTAT